>JAOWBB010007888.1:0-105475 GCA_028565995.1 Ricinus marginatus | reverse complement strand
TCCCCCGCCCCCCCCCCCCCCGGCAGCGACCGCGCCCGTCATTTTTGCGAAGCGAAATGGGAAATGCTGACGACGCGAGGCGGGCAGCAGTGCTGATCGGCAAACCTGTCAGAGCCAGATGATGACCAATTCGCCTCAAATGAATGATCAGCTAATCAAGGTCTTGCCCATCATGAGACATTATGGTTTATTTCTCGGATGAATGCCTTGCCCTCGGTTCACCTTGCCAAGGGAGCACCTTGACTCCGTCTTATGACAAAAAATCATTGTTCCAACTGCAGTGCAGCCAAAGTCCAAGTCCACGAATGCAGCCTCATTTAAATTTGAATAACGCTAAATTAACCGAAATCGAGCGAACGGAATGGCGTTCGGCTCACGGTGGAAATCTCGCCTTTTCGGATAAAAAAAATAAAAGGAGCATGTAAAAAAAACCTATCGTTATACAATATTCGCGTATTTTCCAAAGCGGCAGTTGAAATGTATCTTGCACTTTCACAACCTGCATTTATGCAACTCAAAGGCTTAAAAAAAAATAAAAGAAACATTTCGGCGTTGATATTGTAACGAGGAGGCAGCGTTTAACTTTATGGAATAACAAGTTAAAATATTTCATAGTTTGTCTACCAACTCTTCAGGCTTAATCAATCACGCGAACGATTTGATACTCGTTTGTAATGCAGCACCAGAGCGAAGCTTGTTGCAGCAACCGACCATTTGGTAAAGGAATCATGAATAGCTACATAATCCTCAGGATGGGATTTTCTGGAATAGCCATCGAAGGTTTTTCGTCTCCTGTACCTGCCCCTTCATGCCACCGCTTTTCTTTCCTTTTTTTTTTTGGCTGAAAAATTCGCCCGGCAATAACTTTTTACGGTGCAACCTGATCCTGGTTCGCATACCTTCCTGCCAGTATCTCGTCTCTCTCGACTCTCGTTAAAACTTCGTGCACTTACGGAGTGAGTTTTACGCATGAAACTTTTCATTTTTCCGTACCTGACGCTTTTACTGTGCGAGTTACGGGTTCCGTTTATGGTAAACGTTAATAAAAAATTAATATCGGTTTCCTAATATTTTATGGCCAGCGTCGATATCTGGGATTCGAAGTTTTCCATGTATTTATGCTATGACCTGAATTAGATGCGTTACCAATGCAACAAAGCGAGTTAGAATTCATCATAATTTCATCAAAGAAAAAATACTAATCAAACGTTGGTGTTCACACAAGGATAACACGTATATACGTATAGCAACACATCGTTTCTCGAATATTTTATGTTTTTTTCGTTGACGTTTTTCGAACTTTTTAAGTGCTGCGAAAATCGATTCGCGAGGAGGAGGAAAATTTAAAGTCTGCCTCCCGAACAACCCTTGAAATCCAAAACCAACCGAAAACGGGGGCTTGAATTTACCCGATAAATTACATAAACGGTTGTTAAGGGAGTGGATTTTTTTTGAGAGTAAATTTGTCACCCCGAGGGTGTTGTACAAGAAATATTGCGGACAGAAAAGAAACTGTGCAAAACTTGGAACCTCAGAAAGAAACTTTGGGCATTCACCTGTCAGGTATGAAGGAGCGCTGCGACCACTTTGAATTATGACTTGAGAAGAATTTTTTTGCGAAGGAAACGGTTTTTTTTTTTTTTTCCCCCCCCCCATTCAATCCGCGATTTCAGGTACGATGTTCACCCTGCTAAGGGCTCTCGGCACAAAAGTTTCTCACGCGACCTCAAACGTCCGGCCTTTTTTTCGCCTCCTCCGAAAAAATCAAAAATCCAAAACCCACGGCATGAACGCGACAGATCGTGCCCGCAATTTAGGGAATTTTACAATATCAAATGATGGCGGCCGGTTAAACGAAATTTATTGCCGGATTTAATTGCACAAAAATGAGCGGGGCACGAGGAAAAGCGCGAGGTCGGTTATCGGATGAACCTGCAGGTCCTCCGCGGATCAAAATCCGCGGGAAAATGGATGCCGACTTAATCAACATTAATGCGAATTTCAAAATGATGTTGCAACCAATTTGAATTTACAGATTCGGGATTAATAAGATTAATATTTGCAGCCCCCGAAATCCCACAACAGAATCAATCAGCATTTACGTAATTTACTGCAGATTTGGTTAACTTTGGTCAACCCCATTTTAAATATTCATGAAATGGGAATTTGCACCGTAAAAAGTGCTTACGACCGATTGCATGTTATTTGGTAAAAAAAAAAAAAAAAAAAATCGATTAGAAGAACCCTTCGGGAAAGGAATCGCAAATAAAATTTAATTTTTGTAATTTTCTCCCGGTAATTATCCATAAACATATTTACAGCGTTAATATTAAGTGAGGAATTCAGGTGGAGTGCTTAAATATTTTTCCCTGATGGTCAGATAAATTAATAATCTCAGCAGGTTTTTTTTGCGAACCGCTTTGGCGAAATTTTAAAAAAAAAAAAAAACGGCGCGAACCACTGGCAATTATGTAAAATTTAATTTTGCAATTCGCGGGCGAAACAAAGAAAAGTTAACGTTAAACTTCGCGATGCAGATGAAACATTTCGGTTTGGTCTGCCGGGGGGGGCCCCCCCCGCGGACTACCCTCCACCCCGAAGAAAAGGGGTGGAAAACTTCAAAAAGAACCGGCGGAATTATCGCAGAATGAAGGCGGCGAGCAAAAAGTTCGGCTGTTACCTTCGTTTCTTGGCTCCGGCAATATCGGAGAAGGGAAAAGGTTGCGCGCCACGGGCGCAAAATTACACGTTATTTTCCGCAAGCCAAAAAATGGCATTAAAATTTCATGCCGAGCGCCTTTCCCGAAGGTTTGCGCCTCGGAGGCGACTCAGCGCGATCGATCGGCTAACGAAAAAGCGTTCGCTTCGCCCGTCCCCGGGCGCTGCGTCGCGGGAACGGGTTTTTCGATTGAAAACCCGCTCGCCACCGACGTTCCCTCCCGACGCGAATGTTCGTAACGGGTTTTGTATTTTCGCACGGGTTTTTTTTTTTTTTTCCCTTCGCGATCGTCTCGGCTGTCAACGTCCTTGAGCGAAACAGTTAATCCCCGGGCAGTGGAATCAATGAACCGAGGCGATCGCGCCCGGAAAATGTCGTTCGGCCGGATCGAAAACGACTTGGAATGATCAGGGAGTCGGAAGAGAATTTTGAGACGGTCTCGTTCGACTGCCGTCGCCGACGGTGCCGGGGAGGTGAATCCGGGGGTGGTGCGCCCCCGCCGCGGCACCGGAAGCGAAATTCCCCTTGCCCAAAATGAGAGAGTGCCAACTGCGGGGAGGACGCCGGGGAAACTCATTTCCGGGGCGTTTGTGCTTTTACCTTCCAGTTGTTGATCCCGAATCGTGATCGTTTCCGGCCGCCATGCAAAGCGGAAACTTTTCACATTCTCGATGCATTCGTTTTTTTTTTTTCCTTCGTTTGCCGTAAATAATAATTCAATCCGATGGTACGTGAGACAATGCCGGGATCGGATTTGCACGGGCGATGCGCGAGACCCCCTTTCCTCCGTTTTCGGCGCCTTCCTTTCCGTTTCCTCGGCGTCCTTTCCTTTTCCAAGGCGGGAGCCTTGGTGGATGCGCTCTCGACGATTTGCCGAAAAATACATACCTGAAGCTGAAATTTATTTTGCGGAAACCTTTCCCTTCCTTCGGCAAAACGAGATTTACGTTGCAGCTTGCTCTGAATTCGGAGGTTTGTTCGGCGAGCGGCGCTGCATTCGAAACGTCGTCTGCAACTGCTCCAAGTCGAAGAACTTGTCAATTTTGATATCGATGACTTTTCGGGAGCCAAACGTTTCCGATCTGAAAGATGAAACGGACCAGTTCTGCGCTAACCTTTAACTGATGTCAGGTTTCGTTTGGTGGAAATACCTTTATCCGCGAGCCTCGGAAAAAAAAGAACATAATAATGAAACAAGTTCGATTCAGGAGCGAGTTTTTCTTTTTTTTTTTTTTTTTTCCGAAGGTAAAAAAATTCCAGTTTCTGCTGAATATCGTGACCCGCAAACGGTTGGAGAAGATGTAAGGTACAGTTACGCTGGATTTTATCCGGATGATCAATGACCGGCGGAAAGGAATTGTTTCTGCCTTCCAGACTCGGCGGTGCGCGCGGAAAACTTTCTTTGCTCCGGATCGAGATGCTGCAAATTTCACCGCGCGAACGCGAACGGAACCGGATCTGCGAAAAAGCGCCGACGTTCGCTCTCCGGTCGAAACGTTTTATGCAAATTTTGTGTCAATAATTCAGACAATCGGGTTTTAATTGTGCGGCTTCTGTTTTCTTTTTCCGTTCCATTTGTCGGAGTTTCGTCACCGATCCGGAATCCCCGCTGGAGGCGCACAGCAAAGCCCTCGGATGCTGGGATCCTGGAACCTGGGTTAGAAGATGGAGGCCGCGTCGCTGGGTCCTTGCCTTCGCGGCGGCTCGAGAGCTCGCTTGCTGCTTACGTGCCCGCGGCACGGCATCGGTGTGCCGATCCAGCTAATGTCGCGAATTTTTTTGAGCGACCGGTTTTGCAAATGCTTCCGGGCATTATATTCGCTGACACTTTCACGACGCACGCATGATGTGCTGCCACATGAGGGACGCGGCCACAAAACGATTCTTGTTAGGAGATCATATCATGCCTCATGCTTCACTGGCTCCTTTTTAATGTTTTCATCAATAAAGGAATTGTTAGTCACCGTAATTTATTCTACGGTTAATCTCGTACCCGAACTCATGAAGAATGGTCACGCTAATGGCTCCGGCTCACAAAGTCATACGCGGGACAGCTCCCCGAGACACATTTTCCTTTGATAATTTTACCGATATTAAAAAAATGTTAGTTACTTTTTAGTAATTTTTGAGCACAACATATTGAATTCCGATATTTGTAAGAAAGGAAAGATCCGGGGCGCATTCGACCCGTCGGTTTCATGGGCAGATAGCGCGAGAAAAAGGTTATTAAATGTAATTGGATATATAATTCGATGTTACTGATTTAAAACGAGGGTTCCCTTTATTGAAATCCCCCTTTGTAAGAACAGAATCATTACTCTTGCGCCGAAGGGAGAAAAGAGAAGGACGTGCTCCCGTCTTTCTTCCATCAAACGGAAGTGGGAAGTAGCAAAAGGTTTCTTCGCAAGGGAAAAAGAAAAAGGAAACTAAGAAACGCAATAAAATTGACTTTTCAGAACTTGATAAGACAAAAGTGATACTCAAAGGAAAAAGAAAATTAGTTCTACGGCTTCTGCCCCTTCGTGTTGGGTAAACTTTTTCATTATTACCAGCCAGGAACTTTTCCAAACAGTCCATTGGGTCCAAGTTTCTGGAGCCCACTCGTCTCCCTTTTTCCCTCTCTGGACAACTCATTACAACATAAACAACAATTCACCTAATTGTCTTTTCGTGTCGCTCTAATGAAACCGACAAAAATTGATCCCTAAATGCCTTGAGTAACTTATTACAACACAAAATCATATACGTTTAGTAAATTATTAAATATAATTGTTGTAAAAATAAAATATTATTTTCATAACGCAGTCTTCATAAGATTCAATTTCTGGCTCAATAGTTTTCTATAATAATAGTCTGATAAAATTATTGTAAAGATTCACATTCACCTTATAAGAAACACGTAAGCCAATCACCAACCGTAATTTCAAAATAGGAAATTATATATATATATATATATATAATAAAGTGACGTCGAAAAAATTGTATAGTTTTGAAGCTATATGTTTGAAAGAAAACGTCTTTCGGAGTTGCAGCTTCATATGTAAATGTAGTTCTGGTATTGCGCAGGAGGCGCAAATGAATAATAATCAGAAAGTGTTGTGTATTTGCTATTGTGGGAAATACGGAAATGACTTCGGCCATTTCAATGGTGCAATACAAAGAGTAAGACATGGGAGCGAGGAAGATAACGATCGTAAAATTTATTAAAATATTGCAGAAATGTCGGATGGATGAGAGTCCCAAATCTGCTTTTTAACGCAATTAACCACCTAATATTTCAGCTTATCCTGTGATATTCTTTAGCGTCCATTAAAGAATAGTTTCACGGCTAGGGCGGTAACCGGTCCAATATCATGTTGTGAAAACTCATTTTGCCGTTGTGCAGTTTGACCGTGTACGATTTGCCCGCAATACCTGCATCGAAGTTGCACGAGTTCGAGGCACTAATATCGTAATTTATTTTTTTTTTTTTATTTTCAGTTAAAATGAAGAATCTTCTTCCGCTAGTCGTTTGGTGCCTGTCGCACATCCGAACGGTAAGTCTAGATCCAGCGTTCGCCGTCCGTTCGCGCGAGGCAGCACTTTCTGCACTTGAAACGTTTACCAACCAGTAAACTGGTAGTAAATGTGGATCAAGGTTGGGCCAATCTACGGTTTCACGAAACCGCCCGAGGGAACCGCACAGAAGTAAGAAAAAAAAGGGCGATCTGGCAGGGTGCAAAACTGCGGCATATTCCCCATTTGCCGGCTCCGAAAGGTTTCTCTGTGCAAAGCGAATAAGTCAATTGTTCGCGATGGAAACCCTGTACTTTTTGAACGTGGAAAGTTTCGGTCCAGATTACATTTCGTTGCAAGTAACGCCCAATTTTATATAACTTTTAAAGAGAATTTAATGAGCAATTAAAGTCGTCGCTTGAGCGAAATTAATTTTTTTCGAAAAACTCATTTTGCGCAGTTAAAAGAGCACGGAAAAGGATCGGGCAAGAAACAATTTGGGATCGCTCATCGTGCGGATGGTGTAAGTGCAATGCATCAAATTGTAGCAATTGATCACTTCGAGGAGTTATCGAGGATCGAAGGAGTTGGGAAACTCAGGCAAACAAGTTTTACTTTTTTCGAGCACTTTCAACCTCAGAAACACAAGAAAACGTGAAAATTTACATTTTTTTTTTTTTTTTTTTTTTTTTTAATTGTTCGTTGCTGTTATATCTGCGAATTTTTCCAAGATTCCGCTGTTGGGTTCACTGTCAAACGAAATAAATGTATTCAATTTCCCAATAGCTGCAAACAACTAATTAACGTATTTATTCAGTATTTTAGCGTGAAAAGTGATGGCTATTGGGCAAGTCACAATTAATTAGCTTCATAACTTAAATCACTTGCAAAACTCGGTCGATTACAATGCATTTCGGCGGCTTGCCTTATCGAACGTCAAACATCCAAAAATCTTGAGACCGGTAAAATATTTTTCTTATTTTACCTGGCTTAAACATCTGCGATCTGCTTCTCAGCGAAAAATAAGTCATTTATCATTTTTAAAAATAAATCGATTGTTCGAGTTTGAAACTGGTTTCCGCAGGATTTCCGAAGTTTCGAAGTGACTTCCCCCGTCCGTGCTTTAACATCGAGGAAAGCCCTCAGTTTCGCCGTGCTCGGATGTAAGTGAACGATTCACAAGGGGAAGCTGCGAAAACCTCAGCTTTGTTTTTCCCCGGCGCTGCAGCGGCAAAGGGAAACGCGTTTCTTGATTCGGTCTTTTTGCCAGATATCCAGGCGGATATTCGGAATTTTAATTTTCCCCCCGCTCGCGGTACGCATCAGGTTATGCGAATGTGTAACTTGATCGACTTCGCGAGGGCAGTGCTTGCGGCTGATGCCTTTTCGCCGGCACCGAGATTTATTTAACTCTAAACCGAACGGAGGAAAGTCAGAGTTAAAATGTAGGGCATCAGTGAGGCATCAGACTCGCTTTCGGCCTATTCGCATTGATAAATTAACAATAACCGCCTCAGTTGATGCAGTCGTGCAATACTTTTTTGTTGCTGGATACGGGTGGAGACTTTTACTTTAACTCGGATCCAGGTCATTGAAAATGGTTTTTCCTCGATACCTTCTCTGTTACCTTCCAACGCCGAATGGTTTTCTTTACGGGGGAATCTGCGATGGGGGTATTCTGCGCGAGGGCAACGCAGTAAGGTGCACAGCTTTGCAATGCGAACAAAATTTCAAATTGCAAACGTTCCTCTTCAAACATAATTAACACGATCAGGGAATGATTGATTTTGTCGCTTTCCTGCGTTTGAATCCAGTTCAATATTCCCTCGGAAAAATTTCAGTATGTTTTCAGTTGCTTATTTGCCCTGCGAAACACTTGCGAAACGCCCCATTCACATGTTTTAATGCCGCCATGAACCAAACAGTTCAAGTTTATTTCTAAATTTTTTCATTTTACAACACAATAGATTAGCATTTTAAGGTTAATTTCCACTTAAATTGGTTAGCTCAGAACAAAAGAATTTTTGAAAAAATGTTTTTCACAGCTCGATGCGACTCGGGAGCAATTCAATGATAGTAATAATAAAAATTAATTCTGTTCCAGCGTGGATTGAAGTACAAAAATGTGAACGGAATTTTGATTTTCATTACCCATATAACATCGTTGCAACTATTTTCAGTGACTTTAATGCAGTCGATGGTGGCTAAGAGTATCGTTGAATCAGACGGTACACTCATTACCCATGCTTTATATGCTCCTTCCAAAATTATCTGCTTATTAAAATTCCGTTTTTATTTTAAGTTAATCGTGAGAAAAGGTTGTTGCATTGCATTCAAATTCAATTAAGAATATGTCGTTGAATATTTTTACCAATGTCCTTTTAATGGTAAGAGACCCGTCTTTTTTTTTTTTTTCTTTTCTTAACACAAAGAATCCTAGCAAGGTTTCAATCCTATATAAAAGGATTTTTCATGCAAATTGTTTATTAACGAGATACAGAAGCGTAACATGTAACCTTGATTCGAACATACATTGAAAAAAAAAAAAAATCTCGGTTTATATATTTTCTAACTGCTAAAATGAATGATTGCACAGTGATAATGATTATCCGTTATAAATGTGAAAGTAACTTTATAAATAAGGTACATTTTAATTAATCGGGTTATAATTCAGCATCCGTTTGTGCCTAGCGAACTATCGGTGGCAATATCAGAATTCTTGTTTAAAAATACCTTGCATTATTGCGGAAATAAATAAAACGTCCGAAATACGGAGAAGATGCACAAGAATATTAAAGCACATAGATTTCAAAGTTTAATTTCAGTTTGTTTTAAAATGTAGAGAGAAATCCCATACGCGTTTTTTTTTTGTTTTATCTAAGTTAGAACTTTCATAAAATTTTCGTTTTTCGGCATTTATTTCCCGCTTCTCGAACTGCGGAGAAGATTTTCCTTTTCATAACTGTCGGTTTGTCGGTTCCCTCTCGTAAATAAATAATTCTAAGGTTTTTTAATGATTTTTTCGAATCTTTTGTCCCACCTAATCGCTTTAGCAAATCATGAAAAACTTTTCCCTTGTTTTTTCCTCGTTGCCGGCAACTGTCGGGGCGTCCCCATGCAGTTCCCCGGACGAGGGAAACCTTTTCGTTTTGCGCATTTCGAGATTTCGGGATCCAAGTCGCAAAAGCTCCGAAAACCCGAGTGATACCTAACCCCCCCCCACCCCAGTTTAAGCACCCATTAAAAAACTGCATCGCTTCCCGACGAATAACTGCACGGTCGGCAGAAGCTGTCGTCGTCGTTCATCCTTCAGGAAAAAAATCCCAGAGGCATTTGCGTGCGTCCAAGAAAGAGGCGAATCGGGAAGGATTTTTGGTCCGCGAAAAGGTTTCGAGTTCAAATTCGATTTGTGCGATGTGTTAAATTTACAGGTTTTGCACGAGTCAGCGCTCCCAGAGATGGATCTGGCCCTAGAATTGCCACTGCGCCAGATTTCAGCTCCGTAAAATTCATTAATTGCTCGATAAATTTTCATTTATTGCACGGATTTTTAATACAATATCTGCTGGCGCAATCAGGCGTGTTTACGGTACCAAGGTAAACCAGTGAAGAGGCAGGCAATTGACTCCTACGAGCCGTCCAAACCGCTTTGACCGGCAGTTTTCCTTTTCTTTTCCATTGGTGAAATTCGTTTTCCCTTTTCCGCCTCGACGAAAGTGAGTCTCGAACGCGGCTCGAGCTCCGCTGTCGGCGATGCCTCCGCGATTCGCCGCTCGCGGGCAAACGCGTCGGGTCATCATCACCTGAAGAATACAGTTAACGCAGTAATGCGGACGTGCACGCGGACGGACAAACTGTTTCAGGCTTGGCCGATTGCCAGTCGGCCCTAGGTGCACGTCCGTCCAGTCTTCCCGTGGTACGTTTCCCGATTCGTACCGGCGACGCGTAAAGACGCTTCCGCGCCGGAACCGGACGCTGGCAAAGGCATCGTTTCGCCGGAGAACTTTAGCCGGATTCGCATCCGCTCTCCGACCGCTCCGAAGCGGGAGATGGCGCACCGAAAGTCCGGCGAAGATTTTTGGAAGCGAGGATTCCGCCGCTTGTGCGCTCTCCGCGATTGACCGGTACCTTCTTCCTCCCGCAATCTTCTCCTGACGTCTCGCGCATTGGGCGCCTCGGGTTCAAAGAACCTGTCCCGCACGTCTGCCGTTGGCCAAACATTTCATTATTTTCCTTTCTCGTCGAATAAACTTTGTCTTTTGCATTATTTTCAAATACCTGGCGATTATTCAGGTAAGAAACGCTTTTTATCCCCTCCGCGTTGGTGACGGAAGAGCGCAGACTGGAAAACAACCCGGACATCACGCGGCGAGAGACTGAAAAACGACCTCACGATCCCGAATTCGTGACACCATGGTGTGGTACGAATGCGTCCTCGCTATTTAGCATATCCGATGCCTGCGCAAAGCTACCGGCGTGATGCTGTGTTGAAGGGAAAATGCTAAAGATGCCCGGGCGGATATCGATGCAGTTGCAGGTTCTGACGGTATCTAAAAGTAAATAAAACGGTGGAATTTAAACGGAACGTTTCAAGCTTGTATCACATCGGTTCTTATGAATTTTATTATTCAACAAACATTACAAACCCTTGCATTAAACAATATCTCTGGGGCAAATTACAGTCAAGCAAACCATTCCCAAACTTAAAATCGTTGAATTCAATGAAAACTTTCGAAAAGCAAAATATATTTTAGATAAAACCTTCAGGGCTTAAGTATATTTATTTGTGAATTATGAAGATCAATCTCTCGGTTTGATAGATTAAAAAATTACCACTTCCACTTTATATTTTGATGGTAAAGTGCTCTTTTACGTTTCTCGCAATAGCTAAGTAGTCGCTTCGTGTATTTATCGATTACTCAAGGATTTCTGTAAAGAACTAAAATTATAACAGCCCATCAGGCATTGCTCTTTGAAGAGACTCACAATTGGATGGAAGAAAAATTATCAAATATATTTTCGCTCGAAAACAATTTTCATTATTTGGACTTCGCTTTACCTTAAGCGCTTCAATAAATTTTTTTTTAAATATATTCCATGTTTGGGGTCTTTCACCTCGCTAAATAAGGCCACGCAGAGCTGCCCTGCATTACTGGATAAAGATAATATTCTCGCGTTACGCCCGGTCAAGCAAAAAAAAGGGATTTCTCCAATGCAATCATCTGATCAACTCCGGATCTTAATTGAACACTCAAAATGTCACCTATGTCACTCTCCAAAAGGACTGACAACCTTCCGGAGGAGCACAAAGATAAAAACTATCCCGGCACAGAAAAATTTTTCCCCGCAGCGAAACACCAAGACCGCGATCGTATCGCGACCCCGGTCGACGTCTTCCTCAGCAAAAATAATAACGCAAATAAATTACACCTTCCGCCAATAAATTTCTTTATTGCTATCCCTTACGGACGTAACATTAGATTTTTACGGGGTAAATGAAGAGCTCCGTGGAGCCGGTCGCGCATTGCGCGCGGAGCACTTCGTGGATCCTACCGAAATTTGAGGGCGTCTCCATTGTCGTTGCAGAGGTGCGAAAGGCGGACGCGGTCGGGAAATTGAAATGCGATTGGGAAAAATGAAGATTTCCATCAGCGCGAGCCACGGTCGAAAGACGGCAAAGCGGTGCGCATTTTTTGACACCGCTTTATTCGTGCGGCAAGGCACTGCCGACGGGAAACACGGAAAATTGCGTCGCAGAATGAAAACTTCCATGCGACGATGACTTCCTCTTTCTTTCGCCGGTTGACGCTCCGAAAATATTAAATGCTAAACCCAATTTTGGGAACCTTTGACTCTTCGAAGATGAGCTTTTCGCACATCCTGAAAATTGGCTGCCGCGATCAAAGTTTCTCGGGGATTTCCGTGCAGGGGGGGTCCGCCCGACATTTTTCGGGTGCGGAAAATGCGTCTGAGCCTGTTTTTTCTTTGCCTCGGAAAAGTTTTCGAGTTAGCAGAAATAAATTTTTCCCCCGCAGTTGCGGTAGACCTCATTCCCAAAATTAGCCCTCGACGATGGGAAATCAAAAATTACGTTAATAGATAATTAATGTGAATTATTATCGTTATCATTATTTTATTTTATTTTATTTTATTTTTTTTTTTTTTTTTTTTTTTTTAGCGGTTTATTTCTCTCCACAGAAACAATGCCCCATTGACGAAGCAAATTATTAATAAATTCTGTGACGATCCTAACCTTATTTTTTTTTTTTTTTTTTTTTAACAATAAAAATCGCATCTTTCTTACCTTGATACCAATCTGAGATCTTATAATAAAGGTTATTTTCGAAGGTAAAACTTCGCAAATGCTCCTAATGGATAATGTGCGAGAGTGGGCGAAAAAATTTAATGCACTTTTCACGGCCCAAAGGTTGATTTTTCGCATTTTCCTCGACGCTATCTCCGTGGTGAGACGTTCGCCACTCTGCGATTCTCCGGGATCCATTCGTTCGGCGTTCTGAACGTCTTCCGACATCGTCTGCAGATCGCTCCTGAGGATCCTTTGCCCTGCGTTGTTAACTTGATTTTTTTTCAATTGGCCACCGTTGTTCTTCCGCCACTAACTTCGAGGGATTTAATCCGTTATCGAACCCAAATGATCCGCAAAAGAAATGTGCCCACGGGGTGGTGATTTTAAAATGAAAGCTCCCATTTGTGTGCCGCACGATACGTTGCTGTCTCTGCGGGCATTCTGACGTGCACCGATTATGTTTTTAAGCCGCAGAACGTTCAAGCCATTTTCGTGTACTGTTTCGCCCATATTTTTTTTTTTTTCATTTAGATTTGCAGTTTCAATAATCCGCGACAGTCTTGGCCTTCGTGGACTTAAATATTCATCCCACATTTTGCAGTAAATATTTTCAACTTTACATAATACCAAATTGCGAAATGAAATTTTTTAATTCATCTTCGTTGTAAGCCTAATTTACTGTGATTGTTCGACATTAATTCATCTCTGATGATCGCTTTCTTTTTAATAATAATAAATTACAAAAAAAATCAATATTTTAATATTATTCTTTAAAAATATAATAACAAAATGACCACAATGGATAATATAAATACCGTGAAGAGCTGTTAAGCAGGGATCTACCGAGTATTTAAGTCTAGACACGTTTTCATGTATTCAGTCGTTCAACGACCTGTTTCAAAAATCTAATTTGTTAAAAACTATATATATATCTCTACATTCACATATATATGTATATATATTTTTAAAAATTCAACTGTAACATCATGAGTAAAGACTTCTAGACGTTAATGCCACGCCATTTTATAGATCCAAACTTCTTTGTGAATAGGTTTTAAAGTCGTTTCCTACACTCAGGAAAATTTCACCTTAAATAGATACAAAAATATATTTAGATTTTATTAGCCCATTAAATCTATTTATGCTGAATTTATGATCTAATTGGTTTATAATTTTAATAAAGTTTTTCTGTCCGCTAATAGTGAAGAATTATTCTAAATAAATCAACGTAATAACAAAGTTCATTTAAGTAGTACTCAAGATATTGTAATTTTTTCAAAATATAACTTGCACGTTCATTTTTTTTTTCATCCGTATCAAAGTTCCCTTATTTCCTTTTGTACCCTAATATAAATTCAACTGCTCATCCCTGCACAAGACTTTTTTGTTAGTATTCTAAATATTCATCATTCTTGTATCTTCCTAGCTCCAAGCATATCGTTTACGTGTTCTAAAACGAGTTTTTCTTCTTTTCTTATTCCCCTTTTTCGATTATTAAATCTCTTCTTTTGTTGTCGATGTTCCGAGCTTCCCAAAGTGAATTTGGCAGTGGGTTCTTGGGTTTTTTTAAATGTGTTTGTATCTCGTCTTTGGCACGTTTCTTTCCTTTTCTCTTACCCTAAGTTTACGCGGTCGAGATTCCATTTGAGCTAAAACCTTCTCGGCCGCAGATTTTTCAGTTGGATCCTTCCACGTTAATGTTCTTTCGTCCCCGGAAGAGAAGCACAACAAAGGTTCGAATCGGGATGCACACAATCTGAGGCCGCGTTAAAAATTTTTCGGCACGAATTTTTTCTACATCCTCATAATTACATGGCGATTGTGCTCGTGAGCCTTAATCACGTAGTCCGCTTCGTGATCCCACTGCAATGAACCCAAAGGAGTCTAACAGCTTCCTGAGTTCATAGAACGCATCCGAATGTAGACGGATTTTCTCTGCGACTAGTGGTGCACAGGGGCATCAGGAACCGATACTTCGGGCGGAGAAAGGATAATGTTACTGTCGAGGCTCGGAAACCGAAATTATCGCTTTGATGTCTGAATTTACTGTCGGACACTTTGCCATCGTCCATTCGGCTCAGATTCGCATAAGGAGCACAATTTTGCCGCGCGCAAAGCGAAGACAGAATACATGACCAACCCTGGTGCATAAGTTTCCGCGATTACCTGGCTTTATTTTCATATTACCATACATTTCACGCATGAAAGGTTCATTTTGATTAGTATTTATTAACCACGATTGCCAGATACAGGTTTATGCGGCGGTGGAATTCTTTTACGTCTGAAAATGAACCATTTTTCCCATCATATACTCCTTTGGTTTAGTATTTTCAATTATCTGCCGATGGTAGTATGCTGATGGGAAAACCAAACTCGTTCAGAAATGCCAACTTTAATTCCTTCAATATTAAAAATTGCTCTTTTCTTATTGTCTTCTCTTCCTTAAAATCTGAAAATATGTTACCGTAGTTATTGCGCCTCTTGTGCACGCAAACAACCGGCGTAACCATGGTGTGTTTGTTTAAGTAAAAAAATTAACCTTACCGATTTTTCAACACCATTATTAGCGATTTAAAACCAGTTAGACTTATGAATCAGGTATTTGATGAGGATTAAGATGGAGGAATCCCATGTAACAATTCGGAGACTGAGATTCGGGTACTGGCTTGTATTTTAAATATGTTTTTAAGATTAAAATCATGAAGGAGGCGTATCTCATCTCATTTTTTGATAAACGTGTAAGGTAGAATTTTGAATATTTTTGTAATAACGATTATTTCTGTGGAATTTTTGGGTAAAAAAAGGAGGAGTTACTTACCAGGTAAATTAGAAAATTATTAGTTTTTGATGAATGCAGCAGGGGCTTCTCAGAGTAAGCCCTAAACATTTGTAATCCCTCGTTGCCACTCTAATTTTTCAACAAAAAATTAAGATCTATTCATACAATCGGACGACACAATTTACATGCCGTAACCTAAAGAATAATTAGATTGGAAATTAATATTGAAGAAAAATTCATGCGCAATAAAACTGAAGATTTAGACGCTGTGCATCTGGTTCATAAGAAGCGACATTGACCGAATTTTTGATTCGGGAAAACAAAGCTGATATAACAGGGGAGGCTTGAGAAGGGCCGCCGAGAAGATCATCCCTTGTACATAAATTTGTTCTTAATTTACAATGGGCGAACCGAGATATATAACAATTCGTTAGATTTAATCATACATTAAAGCTTTGGTGAAACAAGAAATGTTTTTTTTTCCTTTCGGCTCAAACACTCGGATTGTTCGAATAAGACTGTGAAGGAACATCACAATCCCGCAACTGTCGCGTCCCATGAAAATTCCGTATTTAAGGTGCAGGTGAAACCTCTCAAATCCTTTGTGCAAAACATTTTGTAAACATTTTGTTTTCGACAAACACGGCACTTGTGACGGTAC
Organism: Ricinus marginatus; assembly: GCA_028565995.1. Classification (NCBI taxonomy): domain Eukaryota; kingdom Metazoa; phylum Arthropoda; class Insecta; order Psocodea; family Ricinidae; genus Ricinus; species Ricinus marginatus. The sequence continues at coordinate 89,514 of JAOWBB010007888.1, read as the reverse complement.
AAGAACGACGTCGGATTTTGAAAATGTCTTTGCACATTGTAAACATGTTAAACTTAGGCTGAGGTGCGATTTCAGGTATAATCCGAACTTGAGACCAAAGTTATCGATCATTATTAGCTTAGCCAGAGGTGCGTCTCCGCGGACGTTCTTTTTGTTTTGTATCCATCCCAAATTTTATACGTCATGCATGCCACCCAGGGTGCACTTTTCGGGTGACTACCACGCAATTAGCCGCCACAGACAATAGGTCGAGAATCAAAAGGTAATGTGTTATTGCCGGCAGCAATTGATTATTCCCGAGCTTTAAAATCACCGGTAAGCGGTGCATGCCAAGAATTTTTTTTTTTTTTTAGTTTACATAAAATAAATTATATAAAATTTTTCCGTCTTAAAGCACTTAATTAATGCAAGTAAAAATGCCAGCAGGAATCTAGAGCTATAAATATTTGTGGAGAACCTTCGAATTATATTTCAGAGCAATTCGACAAAATCTAAACAACATCGGCCTGTCTAGGAAAATGTACAAAAATGAAAATGGCATGAAATGCGCAATGAAATAGCGAAATTTTACAGTTTGGTGGATAATATTAAGCGGTAACGGTTTTTATTCATTATGCCATCGATGAGTTGGCGCAATTCAAACTGTTCGCTATAATTGTAAAAAGATTCCTATCAATGATCTGGTGCATTAAGGCACCCGGTATAAGTGATATTCTGTAAAAACTTTTGGATTTAATGATGAAATAGCACAGTTGCTTTGGATGTTTTATATCACGTTTAAAACGAAGAATTAATATGCAGTGATTTGGCAGAAAAAATTGAAGCATCGAGGTTGCTAAAGACGTTTAATACATTAACTTGTTTATGCAAAGGATTTTTGGTGTGTGGCGTTACCTTTATAATCATGTCCGTCGACTGAATGGCCAAGGCACACAAACTTTACCCCCTCGGAACATGTGCCTCTGCAATCGGAAGATTAACGTTCAGCCCTCGCCGGCAATGAATAGATCGGTTGATTACGAGCGGTCGTGCTTGAGCAATTCTGATGGAAATTTAAGCAGACGAAAAAAAAAAGAAAAAACAATTTAGGGGTAGGATGACTTTACGGTGACTGCTTTTTTTTTTTTCCTTCAGCGGCCCATAACAACTTGGGTTACAGTTACTAATGAATTCCCAAGCCGAATCTTCCAAGAGTTTCGAAGCATTTCATTAACCGGGTTCGCCTGGAAGTGGATTTCCTCCGTACCCGTCTCCGTTGCTGTATCGCCCCTTCATTAGGCTAAATAATTATTTTGACCTGGAATAGGTGGCCATTGTTCGGAAAAAGACGGAAAAACCTGATTTGTGGGAACCGCTCGAACTTCCAAGACCCGGAATTAAACGGTCTCCGAAAAGGCATGAAGCGGAGTGTGCGGAGATGCTGACGCTCTGAACTTTCGGTGGATGGCCAAGGCCCGGCTCACTCGCTGTACGAGTTGAAGATGGGATCGTAAGGCTCTAAAATGCCGCGCCTAGTTGCAGGCATGCGGCACGTCTGCTTGGGATGGTTCGACCTAATGCCGCACAAACCGAGGATCGTCTGGAGCCATGTGCTCGCGAGGCCCGCCCCACGCGGAAAGCTGAGCGGGTTGCAGAAACCTCAAAATACTCGTTACGCGAATTTGGCTTCGAAGCGGCAGCTTATATAAGGATGTACATTAATCGCTGAATAAGGCGTTAATACCAACATAATTGATTTTGAAGGTCGATACTTTTAATGTATCTTAATGAACTTTTTTTTTTTTTTTTTTTTAAGGTTTGAGAATTTCAGGTACGAATTACAAATCTTTTCATATTCTTCGACAGGTTTTGTCTATGAGTTAGACTTTTTTGTGCGCGATGCATAATGCAACGTGTTTTGAAAGTGTAACTCATATAATAAATATCAAAAGCAGGGGTAAGTTGACTGAAGTGAATCGTGTTCCGGGGTAAAGGTTGAAACTTATAAAAGGAGAAATTAAGCGTGTATCGAGAGTGGACGATCTTTTTCTTGCAGTGTTAACCATTGTAATTAATTCGTCGCTCTGCACGTTGTGTATTTCGAATGTCTTCCGCGGCAAAAAGAGAAAAAAAATCATGGATGAGAGTGATAATTTCATTTTCAAAAGTCGAACAGGGAAAGCGCCCAACTTGTTCTTGGACAAATATAACTTGAATCCTCAGACGTACAGCACCGGGCATTCGGATAATATGCTTTTACAAGATCACAGCCATTAACTAACAGTATGCACATGACTGCGTTTTGCAAGTTCATTCCCGACAACGGTTCTTATATAAGATACTTGTTTGCTTCTAATTCGTTGCTGAAAAGATGCTGCAATTTTTTTTTCTTTTTTCCTTACCAAGGTGTTTTCGATTCTTCCTTCGCAGAAGATTCTTAAAGTCCACTTGGAAGATAAAAATATTTCCCCCTTTTGGGATTATTTAGTGTCATTTCGCAATTACGAAAGTTCGCTGCCTTTTACTTTTGGAATACGCGCTTCGCAAGAGTGTTTTTCCAGCAGCGGGACTGCTGCACGGCGTCCGGTAAAAGAATTTAACTGTTGACATCGATACGAGCAAAAATCTGGTTCAGATATCATCGTCAGTCATTTTACCGGCAACCGATGTGCAAAAAAACTGGTCCTGGCGTGACAAGAAATGTAAATACCCGCCATTTTAACGCATGAAACGTCGATTTTCTGTCTGTCCGGCCATACGCTGTCAAACGGATCTCCGGAAGTGGGTTTCTGCATTGAAACTGCAACAGTAATCCTTCGGAAAATCGAAAATCAGTTCTCGCCACGGGGGTTAACTTCCCGAGCCTTCCCGGGCCCAACCTTCGGCTCCCCCGGAAGGAAGAAGCATGGGGAAGCACAAAAGGAAACGACAAGCGACAGGACGGAAAAGCCGAAAGCACATAACGGATCTCGGTCAGGGTTTGGTAAGCAACGGAAAAGGTAATTCAAGGGCATAGCATCTCGTACTACGTACAAATAAATTGGACTTTTATCATAAATTACACTTAATTATGTGTTTATGGACCGTGTCAATTGGTGGCAGATAGCTCGCATCATAGGCCAGCCCGCCTCGTCTTCTGCTTCGCTTGCTTACCAAACCATTGTTCTTCGGCCGGAGCCTCCGTTCGTTACCCCCGGAGAATCGTCGGTGACCCCGTCGCGGATCATCCGCCGCCCTCGTTCGATCCCGGAGGCCTCGCCGGGCGAGAAGTCTGACACAGAAATCAAGCGCGGAATTTCGTAAACAATGGGAAATTGCGGAATAACAAAGTGGGCGGACACTTTTCTTCCTTTCCGTCAAAAGTGAGCAAAATAACCTACATAATCAAATATTTCTGCGGCGGCAACGGTCGAAGATGACTTCACTTCCGCCCGTTCGACGCGTCCCGTTCCTTTCTCGCTCGGATCAGCTCGCCGGGGAAAGGACGGCGGCGACTCGACCAGGAAAACCTTTAAAATCAAACCGAAGATGGGCGTCCGGTGGCGATTCCATTTTCCTATTTCCACGAGAACGTTTGGAAATGTTACATGAAGGTCGAGGACGCGGAGTGATCGCAATCTCGCCCGGAAACGACGGAAAAGTGCGGATCGAATTGCAAAACCTACACCGAATCTCCGACGTGCCCGAAGGTGGCACGTCTGCGGCACAAATGTCGCGTCCGATTCCGTCGGTCTCTCCCTTGGGACCGACCAACTCGTCGACTTGCGGAAAATGCGGCTCCGGATTGGGAAAAAGGCAGGAACTGGGATCTTCAGGCAGGAATTTTCGCAGCCAAATGTCGATCTTAACTTTTTAGCGGGCCTTGAGCTTTATGTAATTGTTGCGAGAATGATGCCCTTTAAAACCGGCCGACGATGGCTTCATTCCATACTTGGCGGTGACTTGTGGTATTTTGAATTAATCCGCAAACGTTTTCCTAAAGCGAAATCTCGCACCGTCCGTGCTACAAATATAACGCGCAATCCACAGCGGGGCGAAAGCGGCGTGCGTTTCCGCGCCCATCAGCAACGAGCGGAAAAAAGAAAGAGATTTCCACTTAAGTTCAAACAGCTGGAAAAGAAGCTCGCAGTTCTCCAGCATGATCCGGTTACAGAGGTGAAAAGAAAGTGGACGGCATTATGGAACGTTAAAAAAACTTTCCAAAAATTTTGTAAAAATTTGATGCATTTAAAAAGGAAAACAGAAATTCACAATCTACAGCGAACCGTCCCGCGTCCCGCATACGGCAACCGAACGCGATTGTCAGCACGAACAATTTGAAGGTAAACATCGATAAACTTCAATTATCCAATTGCTTGAGAATCATAAGCGATGACACGACAAAAACAATTATTTAAGTTTCATTCATTGATTTTAACCAGTCATAAAGAATGTAGATAATAAACTGTTGCGATTGCTTCTTCTAGACGCTGGAAAAAAAAAGAAAAAAGGCAAATCACGTAGACGTGTCACTTCTCCCACATAATGGGAGAAGATCGCTTACTTTTTGTTATGCACGATCGGGTGAGGACTCGCAGTCGCAAAATCCATATCTCGTTTTTGACAGGCGGGAAAAGGTTGGGTTTGCTGAGTAGCAACCGAAATCCCCGGGTTGGCGTCGCATTCAGCGGTGAAACTGTCGATTTGCTCGCGTTGGGCACAGCCTCGAGTTTTCCGCAGCGGAATTTCCGGAAGTTCTCCCGCTCGATTCGCGCCTAACCCAAAGGCTGGAGAAGAGTCAATTTTCCTTTCCGCTAATTCCCTTTGTTTTCCCGCCCGGGCAGTTGCCATTAAAAAAAGGAAGAAAAAAAAGGAAAATAAAACCACCGGTTTGGATGGCGGAGTAAGGAATAATTGCACCGAGGCGATTTGATCTCTATAAAACCTAATGACTTTGCCCGGTCTCTATTAAGTTTGCCGTATTAAAAATGCGATCGCAATTTGTGTGGTTGCTGCGAGAAAAAAAAAAAAAAAATTTGTTCCATTACAACCGACAATGAAGCTTTTCCGAAGTAAAAAATTATCCGTCCAATATCTGATAATGTCGTTTTACATGCCGTAACTTCTTGGATCGTCGAAGACTGAATCAACACTTATTTCTCAACTACGTGTAGAGTCCTCTTGGTGATGCCTGCTCGGCGTCACGAATATCGTTATTGGTTATTTCAGCGTATTAACAGGCGATGGTCCACCTATTCTCATATTTTCGTTGTTGATATGTAACGCAATGGGTCAATTTTAACGTTGACCGACTTCTTTTGTAACCCATTTTCCTTAAGAAATGTCGGATACCGGAATAAAGTTTTTCCCAAAGTTGGAGCCTTAAGAGGCGATTGCCGCGTGCTTTTACCGCATCGGAACTCGCGGCTTATTTATGTGCAGTGAGCTGTCTTTGCCGCGTGCATTTGGATAACCGTCGGTCACTTTCTCCCAGATGAAAACCGTTCTCCAGTGACGACGCTAATTCCTCTGTAATAAGTAGTAAAACACAATGCTGCGTCTTCCTCTTTGTCGCTCGTAATGGTTTCAATCCAATCGAAAGGAGATTAGAAAACTTCTTCGATCCTGGACAACATTTTTCGGCCGGGTACGAAGTTAAATTGCGTAAGCCGCGCCATTATTTATTTATTTATTTATTTATCTTTTTTTTTCTCAGCGGACGCCTTCACGAAACTGCACCACTCCTCCAGCTACCGAAATTAGTATTCATCTATTGCCATTAAAGGTATCTTGCCACAAGTTAGTCATTCAACTTTCTTGTCCGATTCACTTCTCACTTTTTCTTCGACCTCTTCGCGGTTTCTCCTTCGGTGCTATCCCCGGAACCGGATTCGGATCTCTTCACCGACTGAAACGATTCCCCGCAGAAATCTGCCAGGCATGTGCAAAGCGTTTGCTTTGCGTGTGCCTTGTAAATCGTTTACGGTGCACATCAAGGCTGCTCACATCTATTTTCAATGACGCGTTCCCCCAGTCATTTTGCTAGGGAAACGAGCACACTTCTAGGGCGGTACGCAGCCGCAGATCGAACAAAGGCAGCGCGTAAGTGTGACCCAATAAACCAATGTTAACTAGTCGGAAAAATGTCAGTTATTTCTAGGGGGCACTGGAAACATCGTAATTAAGGTCGTCAAATATCAAGCTGGTTTGGCTACTTACATTGCCTAGAAGAAGATAATACAGAAAATTTAAAAGCAATTTATCGTTTATTGTTTTTACGTTATGTCAGTATTAATTACAGACATAAATTACTGGAGAAAGTGTAATTTTATAACTAAAAACAATTTTCTTTCTTGTAGCATAATCGTTTTTCAAATATAAAATTGCGACTTGGGTTTTCAGTTTCAGTAAATGACACAAATTAAGTTAATTACAAAAAGTTGCCTCACTTATTTTATATTTGCCTTTTTGCCCGGACATTTTTCAGTTGATTTTTTTTTTAACTTTCTGCATTGGTTAATCATACCCAACGATCAGGGTTAGAGGGACGAACCAGAAACCATTTTCCTCGAGATCCTCCTCATGACATTGTCGGAGACATTGAATGATCCTGATAATCTCCATAATTGATAAATGCCATTTACGTTTTGGTACAGCATTAGATATTTCCACAAAGAAAAATTTACATTCTAATGAGGTATCCCAGTCGGTTTTCAATTAATTTTTTTATTACGGCGAGTGATTGACATTCAGGCACCGTCAGTTGCGTGTTTCCCTTCGGTACCAATTACACTGCTTTTCCACTTCAAGTCGATGGCATCCGCGAAGATGAAAACGGTATTTGCGCCGTCTGGACGAGAGACGTCGCATTCCTAAGGCGCGATCCGGACCGGAAGAGATTTCCGAAACTTCTCGCTGTCGTGAAAGGAGACGTTTCCGCACAGAAAAACGTTTTCCGTCCTCGCGTTTCCGGCTGGGTTTCAACCGATGTCGCCCCGATATCAAGCGACCGAACTTTTTTCGCGGACCGCCGTTAATTCCGGTTCGAATTATCAAATTTAATTCCAAATGGCCACCGGCACGGGCCATTTGAGTCGGAGAACCCTTTCTAATCATAAAGAAATTTAATACAAAATGTCTCGTGGTGAAAGAAATAAATTAAGTCTTTCTTTCTCCTGAGAACAACGTCTCGAGCAGGATCGGAGAACCTGCAGTTGAAATTGCTACCTAGCATGGTAATTGCATCGGTCGGAACAGGTAAGGGCAGTAGAAGAAGAGCTCCAGCAACTGGGGCATTTCTTTGCTTCAACATTTGTCACCCCGGGTCTTGGCGATCGCACCAGGAGGGTATTTCCTTTGGGGAAACTTGTGCCTGCAGAAAAATTTAAAGCTTTTAAACGTTGAAAAAGTAAATTGAAAATGAAACGGAAGATCGCTCTTAAAAATCAAAGCACCGTGGGCAGGGGTTTGGCGGCCTTGCTGCTATCCCACGCATGCAAAATCCGTATTTGGCGTCGACAAGCGTCGTCTTTTCTTTTTATCGAACGGTACATTGAGAAATATGCCAAAGATCAGAGGAGAAACCGGGATGTTGTTTCGACGTCGACCTTCGTTAGCAAATGTGGCAAGGACGACCCGACGCCCCAGCACGCGGTGCGGCTTTCGTCGAGAAAGCCCCGGAATGGAGGCGCCGAAGGGTTACCGCATTTTAAGCAGTTCCCTCTGCCGGTGGCTCCCGACGAAGCCCAGCTCATGCTGAGGGTGAATTTCAAGCCGCAACAGCCTGCCTGCTGTTACCCGAAAGTCGGGCCTTTTAGTGTCAGACACCAGCGTCGTAGCACTTGCACTGGACGCCCGCGTCGTGATGGGACCTTAAACCGGCCGAAGGCGAAAAATGCATCTTTCTGGTCAGGCGATCGTGGGCAAAAGAAGTGAAGTTTCCTGCGTTCCACTTTTTGTATTCATATTTCAAGTCTCGGTTTCCCCGCCATACATGGCCGGGGAAAGTCGGAATTCATAATACGCATTGGGATGCATTCTCGATCATTCTCTTTTATTTTCTCCCCGGTTTCAGATCGCCTCCCGGGTGCCAGCGTGGGGAGAGGTCCGAAAAGCTTCTTTCATCGGGTGACACAAACCCAAAGTGCTTCCCGTTTGCGGCTGCTTGACTTCCGGGCATGGAATTTCATCATTTCCTGAAGAAATTTCCACCTTCCACAGTTAGGGAAAAGGAATTTCGACTGATTTTGTCTTCAAACTGAATGATTTGTTGCGGGAGGTGAACGCGACATTCAACCGTTCTCTGCTGGTTTGACTTTTAATGTTGACAAGATTTCTTTCCGTATCGAATTCCTTAATGCGCCACTGTTTCGGGGATTACTAATAACTATGACCCGGATTTAACTGGATAAAAAAAAGCAACTTTTATTACCAATTGCTTAGCATAATTTAGATCGGCATTGAGGTGGACATAAGCCAATCAAGGCTTAAACCTGACATTTTGTCTCTTTTTATAAGCGGTTTTACTCATATTCCGTACGTAATTTTGCACTTTTTAATACGTAAATTACAATTAAAAAAAGAATTCTTACCTGTAAGGGGAAATGGAAAATATCCCTCAGAACGGGACAAGTAAATCCTATCAATTATTATAACAGTACAAAACGTGTAAACGCAGTAATAGATAGCAGAAGATAAATGAGTATCTCTACCGATAATGACTGTCTGTCTGAAACATTTTTCTTTTTGGGAAGAAGGAAATTGATGTAGTAAAAAAAAAAAAAAAAAAAAAAAATAAGAAAAAAAATCAGGGATATTAACCGAGCAGGCATAGTAATTAATACGTAATGTGGCCGCTCAGAAATACATCGTTGAAAATAATACTAATAACAATACTAATCATCAAATACGCGATTGCAGGTTAATATTATGCGGAAAGACTCTCCAACTATTATTCTGGTCTTTATGTAATCAAGTAGCATTTTTCCTTGATTGGTGCCTGGTTTGTGCCTTCGGTTTGATAGAAATTTTTCATAGCCTTACACTTCCAATCCGCTTTTCGGACAATATTTGGCTCCGCACAGCAAGGTCTAACATTTCTCGAAAAATTGACCACGCCTGTATTATCAGTGTACGGTAGAATTCGTGAGCCCGACCTGCCTTAACCTTACAAATGATCGTCCACACCCTGCCACCAGTAAATATTGGAGATTTATTGACACTTCATAATGGATAAATAAATTATGGTATTGTATATTATTGCCCTCACACGAAGAAATGTCGCTAATTGACCTCTGGGTTCACATCCAGGGTTCAAACAATATAAGATTGCCAACTTTGAAGTGTTATTAATTGAAGCATTTTTAATTCTTCAACTTTTTCTTTAACTTGTTCAGCGATTCTCCGCCAAAATTTCTTCCACCAAACCCGATTTGTTTGTTAACGATGCCTTATTAACCGTAGCCCTTTAATTCACGTATTGTTGAGGCGTTAATGGTCAAACCTCGCCTCCAGTTATTATATTATCTACATCGGGAGGTCGCCAGGTATATCGGTTGCAAAATTAAAACATCTCGGCTTTTTGGCACGACTTATCGACTCCTACATGAGACACATGGACATTTTATTAAACGATCAGCCACACCCGACACCGCTTCATATGGGATTTCCATCGGTCGGGATACAGTTTTCTTGCAGGAAAAAAAAAAATGCTGACGTCGGGGGTGCAAAATACATACATTTATTTTTCAATTAATCGCAACGCGATTTACGATTATCGCCCGAAGCCTAACTCAGCATTCACAATGGAAACGGTATAAGATGTACGAGACTGACAGGACGGCCTGAGGTTAGCACGCCGCGCGTGACAACAAAAGCAGAACTTCTTGAAACAATCAACGCGTGATCAACGATCTCCGACCGGAAAGGGGTTTCCTTTCGGCCGAAGGGAAGCGGAAGGAAACTCGGGGATGCAGGAATTGCGTTCGAACTCGGAAAGGGGCCCAATTCACGGGCACCAGTGGGATGTTCGTGTCCGGTTGGTTTTTCCGGAGCTCTCAGGTTTTCGAGCTGCGGCCGTCACCTCAGAATTGCGCCTTCCAAACGAAAAAAATTTGATTTATTACCGTCTTCGACGAAACTTGCCATTTTTGCCATTGAGTTGCGACTTTATCATTTGAGTCGGGACCTCCCGCGAGCGTCTTAATCATATATTCTGAAATGGATGTTCGACGGTTCATTCGGAAATAACTGCATCGGTTCCGGAGTGGTCTCACTCGTGTCAGTGCATTATAATAAATTAAGCGAATAGTTCCTCGGCGAAAGGAGTAAAGCGCATACTTGGTTATTACCGATTCATTTGTCACGAAAGATTCATTATGAAAATGATCGGTGGCGGCGGTTGCTGTTAAAATACAGCTACGGGAATTGTCACCTTTCTGGAGACTGTTTCAAAAGCAGCCCTAGAAAACTCACAAACTATTAATTTCCCGAGTTTCCATTGCCGTAGATAATTCCTTTGATCAGACAACTCTGTGCTCATAATGCAATCGCAACAATCCGATTTATTTTATGGCGAACCGCTTTTATAGATTCGTGCAGTGTGCGTGGCAGGTAATTTCGAACTAATCTCGAAATGAAGTGGGTAAATTTATCATCCACGCTTCGTCAATGATTCTTTTGGTTTTCCGTATGAAAAACGCGACTTAATATTTGGGATCCGGAGAATGCGATTTCTGTCGCGGTTGATCCCTCCAGCAAAAGCGTCGCTTGCGGCTCTCGGGTGCGAATGTTGTGGCAGAATTGAAACGTCGCTGTAGTTAGAATGCGCGAACAACGGTGAAAAACCTCGGTCGATCCACTTTGGCACTGAATAAAGATGAGCAGCATAATGTATGGGAAAGTGCGGATATTATACTTTTTATTCTCATAAACATGTAACGGGATTCGGATAATAAATCGCGGTGCGATATAATTGTAAACCTTCTCTTTGCGTTCATAATTAATGAATTTCAAGTGTTCCTGCCTTAACAATTGCTTTTCTCTCCGACTGTGGAAAGTATGGCAACATATTTTACAGTTCAAGTAAAACCTACTTTAAAACGAAAAAAGAAGAAGTCTGAAAAATTTTCGTTTCCTTCTTCAATTAGTTTCTCTCGATTTTGTAACGATAACCTTCGTTGGAAAAGGCACCAAAGCGCGCTGAAGAATATTAATTATGTATTTATGATACAAAAAAACGTATATAAACTTCGGTTTGGAACAACAGGATTCACATACGTTAACGGACCACCGCGTAGAGATACAAACTACCCGTTCAAATTAATGAAATTGCAATGTGCGTGTGTGCAGCAAAGGGAACGGTTACAGCGATTGATTGGATTGCCCCTTACCATCCAAGACTATGCTTTTCCCACTCACTGCTATACACAACGTGTCTGGAGTCCGTTGCCCATTCGGATCGCGTGCAGCAGCGAAATTCATAGATCGAAGTACCTGAAAATTAAATTTTTCGGCATTAGGATGATAAGCTGCAGGTACGAACGGTGCCGGAAGATAACTATTTTTCTCTCTTCAAATGTATCCGAATATTGTCACGTTAGCTTTGACGGCCGGGGGAAAAAAAAATTGGAGAAATGCTGTTAGTAAATGCTTAAAAAAAAATTAATTAATTAATTAACAGCCACGCGGAAAAAAAAATTAATGCGAGGCTCAAGCCAAGTCAACGCTCAACTTAACCGCGAGTGAAAACTTTGAACTCAGGTCCAGTTAAACAGTATGTGAAGGCCGATTTCGATAACCTTGGCGTTTAGTGCGGTTGCATATCCTCGGAAGACGCGGATGCCGCTTCGACGTGCCGCTCCGACAGGAAACCTTCGGCGGGAGCGGGCGGGGACCGCGGTGCCCCGCTTCGCGCACGAGGCCCGACAGCGGGCAGCGAATGGAAACCGCCGGCCAAGATGCCGCTTCTGCCGGGGGACTTGCTTTTCGGTTTTCCTTTTTTTTTTTTTTTTTGCGCGGAAAGCGCGAGCGCCGGCAAAATGAATTTTCCGAGGGGCGTTCACGGCATTTGCCCGTAATTACAGCATCCTGCGAAATCGCTTCTTGTTGCATTAGGTTAACCTAACCCGTGGTAATGAACATTTTCGTTCTTCCTCAGCGGTCCTTTTTCTTTCGTAATATACCACCATGATTGATGACTTTTTTATGCATCTGCACTATTTTGGTCTCTCATACCGCTGCGCATTATTAAGTTATAATTCTTTTAATGTTTGAGTTTAGACGCACTGTCATCGTTATAAATTAACATCTCAAGAACTTCGAAACATTTAGATTTTTATTCGCCTAATGACGATTCATGTGGTTCCTATTCAAATTGCACGTTATCCCCTGTACTTTTCACAAATTTTTAATGTAGGAAATATTAATTTTTTTTTCTTTTGAAATTTAACTAAGAAAAAATTTATTCAAGGATCCGAACTGGTGATTCTGCAGTATTTAATGCGCCGCAAAAAGATGTGGATTAATTAAAATTAATAATTAGTTTAAGAAATTACAAAATTTTCGAGGTAAATTGCTTACTTTTTTGCGGTACCGATTTCCTTAACAAAATTAAGCCCTAATTTTTCTTTTTATATTGAACACGACTTATTCTTAAATTGAATTCCGATTTATTTAATGCTTCAGTCTTCAGAATGCAATAGCGAAAGTAGATCATCACCGATCATTCTTTATCACAGTTGTTCTGACTTCGTTTTCACATGTTTCCTACGGAATTATAGCAATTCTCATACTTGTTAATGGCAGTCCTAATAACGGGCTACTTCCCTTTAGCAGCATAATTTAATTTTTGATGATTGCGAACGGATGCGTTCTACTCGACCGATCATTCTCATTCTTTTTTTGGGTTGTTCATCAGGTGGAACAGGAAATCCGAAGTGCTTTTTATGCAGCGCCAAAGCCGCGTACCGAAAAGGCGAATGATTAAATGATTTACGTTCCTTCTTTTTCTCTTTTCAGATAAAATCGGAGGCAGGAATCGGCTTCGGCATCAAACGCGAAATATTTTTCTTGAATTTAGAAGACGGCTACTTCGGCTGTCAAGTCAACGAAAGCACAGACGTACTTCAGCTTTACGAAATATCAAGACTGTGCGATGGTTCCAAAGACTGTTACTTGGGCTCCGACGAACTTCGAAAAGAGCTCAAATGCACGAGTAAGTTTTTGTCTGACCGTTAAAGGTTCGGATTCCGTTCGTGGTCCTTCTTGTTCGATCTCCGCTTCGGAAATTGGGCTTACAGTTACCGCCGCTCAGGACCGGAGACTCTGGATTTTCCCGAATCGCAGTTGCAGACGTCGCTTAATTTCGTGCTGGATGATTAAAAGTGAAAATTGTCTCAGCTTTTGTATCCGTCTCTCTGACAAAGCGAGAAACCCAAATACCGATGTTAGACCCAGGCGGATCATTGCCGAATTCCCTCCCGTAGCGAGATTATGACTTAAAACCAAATTGGGACTCGATCGAGATTGATGAAGCGAAATTTTTCGATTGAAATTGCAGTTCCAATTGAACTTTAGAGGGCCGGTGGACAATTTTCGATGGATTATCACACAAATTATCGCTTGGATCGATTATTTGTACCAAATTCATCGTCTGCCATTAGCACAGTTTCCACTGTCATACAGAATCCGGAGTTTATTACAGTAAAATGCCAAAAAAACCGAAAAAGTTTCTGTATTATTTTTTCATTAATCGACAGAGGAAATGTTTAAAAATTAGATTCGCGGGAATTCCTTCTTCACAATTCAGTAAAAAAAAGTTTTTAATTCATCAATACGGAGCAGCACGGGAAATGAAGATCGTAAATTTAGCAGCAGCGAGCAAACATTTCCGAATTAAAACGTCCTGAAAACATTTCTCAAGCTCAGTTCATTTTTCCCTTCCCCCCAAAGTTCCTAGCGCTAAAAAGTCAAATCAAGCATATATCACCAACAGTGGCGCACTATTCCGCTGCTGTGCTTTCATTCTTTGCGCTCCGGGTGGCATTCGATATTTTCCACACTGCATCGCTACCTTATTTAACATTAATATATATTTTGTCATTTTCAGCTGATTGCCACACAGAAAAAGGGATAAAGTGCCAAAACGGCGCGTGTCTCGACTCTCAGTGCCATTGCAACGATGGTTTCGGCGGTTGTGGGTGCGAAATGCCGGGTGAGTGATTGCACCTTGATATTTTTCATTTTGGTTCCTAACAGGAAACACTTATGCAGCTATCTTGTACGATTTGTCCGACAATGTTGGAGAAGTTAAGCTTTCGTTATAAGGCACCGAACTTAGCAACTGACGCAAATCCATGTTTGACAGATTGCTTATGAAACTCCTTAAGTATTATTGTTTATTATTATTATTGCATTCTTATTTAAATCTCATTGCGGGTCTAATATTAAGAATAGTTTTTCATAATATAAACTATATATTTTTTTTTCTTTTACGGAATGTCGATCGGATTCCCTGTACTTAAATCCTTGAAATTAATAACAGTCTCCAAAGCAATCATTATACCTGCAGTTCCAATTATTTCAGATCACGATTATTCATGGGGCCTCCAAAGGATGAACCTTCTGACATATGCTTGCTCTTCTTTTTCAGATGAAAACGAATGCAAATACAGGCCTTGCGACGTGTTTGCCCACTGCACGAACACCCTAGGAAGTTTCCAGTGTTCTTGTTATCCCGGATACAGGGGAAACGGCTTCCACTGCGAAGGTAAGTCTGATTTTTGGAATTTCGTGCCACTGCATGATTATGGCAAGCGACAAAGATCTTGATCTTGACAGTGCGTCTTTGCGTGTCTTTCTTTGTTTTTCCTATGTAATTACACTGGAGCACTGAACTTGATACCATAATTAGTCCGAACTTGATGTTTATAGTCTTTTAACATTAAAATTTCTTTCATCACGAAGAGTCACGAGCTACGGCAAATTTGATTCCTAACCGACAGGTACGAAGCCTAAGTAATACAACGTAACCGTATGCCTTAACATTTACCCTTTTACTTTCATATTATATTGTCTGATGACTAATAACACGTACTACGGCAAGGACCATCACCTATTCAGTTAATACATAGCTTTGATGCTAAATAATATTACAAGATTATGAGAGATATCCTCCTGCAAAAATTTGCACTAGCGATACGCGAATATTTCGCCGTATGCTTTTAAGCAGATCTGCATAGTTTTATGCAACAGTTCATTTGAAATGATAGGGGTTAAATGATATATTATTATTTTACATGATGATGAGGTTAATGGTTAAATTGCTCGGCATTTTTTTAAGACCGCGAATCCGATTTAAACATATTTTAAAATTTTATTCGCTTGGACATTTCGAAGTGTCTCGATTTTAGTAAAATTACCATTTAACTGCGAATTGATCTTGCGATTTGATGCTTCCAATATTTGAACACATCTTCACAATACAACATTCGCATCACAACAATACATTTTTTTAAGTGAGCAAGATATGTCCGGCAATATGTTTGCATCTCAGTGGCGATCAGTCTTTGAGATTGGTTGCTTTTAAAGAGACCTGATTTTGAGCGTAATTGTTTTGATTTCAAATTAAACGATTTACTTTGCAAACCCGATTTAAACTTTTTCATACCTGTGTCAATCTATTGATCTGAATATCGTCAATATATTGACGATATTCAGTCATATATAAGACGATATAGTCTTATAGCCATCGAGTTCCCTGGTTCCTCTTCGGGAGTCTCATTCTTCAGTCATTCCGCAGTCAGTTTCGGAGCAGCAAGCAAGACCCGTTGACTTTCCATGAGTCTTACCTGTCTTGTTTTTCCAATTGCCCCAATGGCGAATCATGTAAAGCAATTAACGGTACTGCAAACTGGAATGTGCAATATTTCCATGTTTTATAGTTTAAAAAAATCTCTTTTATATTTACACGTTTGATTTTTTTTTTCCTTTACGTAACTAAAGTGTTTTTGCAGATATTTTTGTCGGTCGAACAATGAATTGGATTTGGATAAAGATTTTTAACATGAATAAAATTAATTGCGGTCTTCGGATTTAATTTTTGACATTAAATTCATTATAATTTTATTCAACCTGTTCGTTTTTTAATTTTTTGAAAATTCTGGCTTGCCTTCCAAAGTAAACATTTTCTTTGTTTTCTATGCTGTACATATACATATGTATATATATTTACTTCATAAGTAGTTTTCCTTGTTTTTTTTTTTGCTGTGTCAATTTGAATTTAAAATACTTTTTTCAAAAATTTTCCTTTCTATTTACTGACATGTAAATGCATTTTTCAGAAAGTTTTAAAATCTTGTCAAAAGTATGCACTCGACTAGAAAAAAATTTTTCAGAATTTAGATGCTTTAGTGGGATTTCGAGCAAAATTGAAGAGAATCACCGTCATGAAGCGTTTGTCGCCGAGGAATATTAATAGTTTTTGAAATACGTGATGTTTTTTTATGTATTTTTTGATTCAAAATTATTCTGGAAAAATCAAATAAGGCAGCGAAATCAAGCATACCGTCTGAAGTGGATTGTTTGTGAATTCAGTTTTTGATAAACAAGCTCCTGTCCATATATTCGTTTTAAAAAAGTAATTACTCTAACCATTCATTGAATGTTAACTCTATTATAAAATTCCGTCGTGGTTACCGTGCCTGATGCCTGGTTTAACTGTCCTTGGTCATCATTAATTTAATTTCCCCTTTTGTGGAAGCGAAAACGTCTCGCTGAATTTCCACATAAACGATCTAAACCTTAATTTTCCCTTGTCACCGTTAATTTCTCTTTTTTCAAAGTTGCTTAAATATAATGATAAAACAGTTATTCATTACTATTTTTCAAGCGTTAAATCTAATAATGATCAGCTGCTTTTAATATTGTCAAACTCAAAAATTACAGGACTGGACAACATTTTATGAATGACAAGAATATATTGTAAAAATACGAAGTTTAAAATGGCTTCTGCCCTAGAATTTCCGTTTTTCCTAAACAGATAAATAAAATGCGATGAGATTATTTCGGAGTCTCGAGTGAAATACTGTAAATGATGTTATTTGTAGACAAATTTGTGCGCTATTATAGTACTATCATCTTACCTAATTTAAATTTATTGCAGTTTAGAGAGTAAAAAATTTACCTTTTATGGATCTAATCCAATCACTTTCTTTTAAAGATTTATAATTCTGGTTGAACAGGTTATCGAGTTTGAGGAATAGGTTGTTTGTTAACCAATGAAAAAAATTAAAAACCGAAGAAAATGTCGAAATATAATCATTAATACCTCAAAAGATGTATAACAGTAAAATTTCAAAATGTAAAATTTACTTTTCAAGCTCGCGAATGACAGTGAGTCAAACTGGTTGAACAATAATTTTTTTCAATAAACAAAAATATTTTTTCTATGGTTTTGTGAAAGACCCATTAATGTAAAACATTCGTCACTAATTTCGGGTATTATCTGGTTATTTAATACGAAAAAGACTTTCACCTTTTTGACGATAGATTTTCCTTTCTTTCCTTTATAAATGCAGAGTCTTTTAATACTGTAAATAGATGATTTTGGATTTGAAAGGCCAATTTATATTTACAATCTTAAATACACTTACGTTACAATAATCGTATCAAACTTATTGTGCATACGATTTTTAAAGGTGTTTCTAATGTCAATTGATAAATATGAAAACTTTAATATTACAATTTGCTTCCGTCCAGCATTGCACACTATTAGAATGCCTATAAACTTGGGGTTTTAGTTTCAGAACTGCAGAGATGATATAATTATGGAACACGTAAAAGCAAATATGCCGAAGTTCCTTGGTTAATTCCGGAAATCAGGAATTAATGCGATGTTTCTCCTCCTTATTAGGAAATACATTCTAAGATCATTGCCCTGGACTTATGTCGAATAATAAGAACGATGCATTTTTGGAAATATCTCACACTTTTGTCATTATTGTCGATGGGTACCAATAAAAAGTAGTCTCCGAGTACCAGCATTGTAGCAAAGTTAAAATGACTGAATAAACTTCTTCCTGTTCTTACAAGTCCCGCAAGCGTTTATCTTTATTTAAAGTTAACAACAAAGACCATCGTTCATAGCATTTAATTCCTTGAGATATCCAAGCAAATGAAAACGGTGCTTTTATACATATCATCAAGTCACATTACTATATTATTTCTCACATTCATCAATTTCGTTTCAAGCATGGCGTGCAGGAAAATTTTTGTATTTTTACAACGTTTTTAACTGTTTTTTTCAAATTTCCTTCCTTATGCGAGGACGCATAGGAAGATCTCCTTGCTTAATCATTTCTCATATTTTAATTTTGCTCCGATGAAATGTTTCGCTGCAAATTTTGTTGATTCATTGCTTTACAAGTAGTAAACTTGGCAGTAATTAAAACAATAGGTAATTACGACCGGCAATTTAAAGTGCGTTAATGCACGAATAAAGTGCCATTAAAAGTGTATTAGTATAAAACGGGATTAGCCGTTCGGCAAGTTTTTCTTAATGCCAACATAATGGAAACAATTCTGAGAACGGGTAACGGGAAAGACGAATCCGATTTCCATATCGCATGAAAATCTAAAGCAAACCACTTTCTGGGATCATCACGTGGAAAAAGGAAGGAAAATATATTTTGCCAGAACAAGGAGATTGTGACCCAGTCAGATTTTTACGTAGATAGACCAGAGGAAGGTTATGATATACAGGCGAAAACGTTACGGTCAAAAGACGAAGTGAGGTATGCTATGGAAATAGTTCGCGAACCTACATTACACGCTCGAGTAAGAATAATGCCTCAAATACTTTCCTTCGTTTTACAAGGCAAGATCCCTGATGACCGTTTTTAACCGTGGTGCGAACGTTTTCCGTTTCAGTACAGGAAAAATGTGGAATTCACATGTATGAAAGTGTTCCAAAAACAATCGAATCCACCAAGCCTGTTAATCGTCGTTTTATGAGGCGCAAAGTCAAGTTTTATAAAACGCATATGCATACATTATTATGTAGTTTTAAGAGCTTGTGAAACAACGCGGGACGAAAATCTTTGTCGCACATGCTAAATAATAAGGAGCGAATTTTCGGGCAGTGATACAAACCAGAAGGCTCGTTCGGAGGAACTTTTTTGTTAATGTTGCAACGGTCTCTGGCAGCTTGTTGGCGTCTAAAGCTAAATGCAAGAGACTCATTCGCTTGTGGGTACCACCAAACTATTTACTTCCAATGTCGCGGCCAACGCCAGTTTCACCGTTAAAATTTCGTTCTTTTCTTTCTTAATCCGCTTTTTTCCCAAATAACGTTTTCAAATTCTGCGGAAAATGTGGTTGTTTACAAATTCAAATCGCATTTGACGACGTTATCTTCCGATCCGGCACAGATCAGTCCGCGTGACACTTCGGGCGGATATGGTTGCCGCTTATGGATTCGTCTCGTTGCGGAAAACGCAAAAAACCGCAGTGGGGTTGCCCCACAGCAACCCCTGACCCTGAGCACCAATTTTCAGAAAATGACGTCCAAGTTCGCCCGAGACATCGCTTTCGGCAACTGCGACGGGCTTCGTCGGGCTTCTCGGTTTGGCTCCACCATAAGCGCGTTAATTATTAAAATTAATATTGCAAAAGCGGAACGGCTCCGAGCAGAAGACCGGGGCACTTACCCGACGCGTCGCATCGGGAATTTCTCGCTCGTCCGCTCCGATCTCCCGTCAAGCCCGGATGGGAAAAGAAAGACGAGGCAGCAAACGGCCGAGGCGAAGAAGAAGGAGGAAGCACAGGCTGGAGAAGATGGTTACGTTCTACGGACGGATCCACGCGAACAGGGCATTGATCTTGCCATCCGAGGGCAATGATCCTCATCCGATATAGATAATTTTTCTTCTTGTTCTCCTCTTCGCCCATATTTAGCTTTGGAGGAGGACTTGTGACCTTGAAGAGCCGATGCCTGGAATGCGTTTTCGGTGGCCTCCCCGCAAAAGTCCTGGAAGATGGGGGAACGACGCTCGCGGACCGGTCAGTGGCGTTTCTCCCGTTGGGTGCTGCCGAATGTTTCAGTTCCCGTTCCGGTTTCCCGCCATTAACCGTTCGGCGCGGCGAACGTTCCTGCTGAAGTTCACTCGCCCTTTTCCCCGCTCACACGAACGGGAGTCTTTCTTTCATTCCTGAACGCGTTTATTCATTTATACCAGCGAACCTTATAGTAAAAGGGCGTGCAGAAATACGTCACCCGGCTGAAGGATCCCGCTCGCGATCGACGATGGAAAATGTGGATGTTAAAAAAGGAAATGTAAATAATCATTAACTCGGGGTTATGCAACGGTTTTCCTCGTCAAAATTGTATATAATATCATGTATTAAAGCAAACACAATAAACGAGAGAGCGTCGCATTAATGCAAACCGTTTAACAATCAAAATTAAATTTTCTGAACATCTTGAAGTGGTCATCATTATCTTACCGTATAAGTCTTAATGATCAATTCTTTTATTGCATAAGGCTGCTTTGTACTTGAGGTGCGTGATTAAAGGGCAGAAAAACGCAAGGGAGCATGATGTGAAAAAGAATCGAATCCGATTTATATAACTTAAGCCTTCGAATGCAAATACGACCGACACTAATAGCATATGAAACAATATCAAGACAGCAAAACGATTTAGACAGATGAAATTAATTATAGTGGTCACTATGGCTTTTTACTGCTCACGTATAGAAAAAAAAAGATTGCACGATTCTTAAATGAAAAAATAAGCTACGAATTTAAGATGAAGGATAATTAGGTTAAATTACTATCATTACCCCAAATATTTTAATCATAACATTAGTCGCAGTGCGGTGAATATAAGTTCGCAAAATATTAAAAAAATACGTATAGATGCACATATAAACACGTATAACTGAGAGTAATAATTTTAAAATTGTTGTTGTCAATAAATCTCAAATAAACTAATTCGACTATTAAATATTTTTTAATTGGTTTTAACATTTTATTTCACTCCATTTACCTTATGTAACCGAAAAATGCAGGCATTTTGGATTTGAACAGGTAACACAATAATGTTTTTTTCAATGCATTTGTCAGTCAAGTTTCAGACATTGCCTGTAGAATTGGATGCAAGAGATGGATTTTCGTGAAAGAAAAGGAAAATTCGGTTAAATTTTTTCCTGAACTTTTTCGGTTAAAAAATAAAATTGATTAAAGTAGGAAAAAGTTAAATCTTTGTTCCAAATGCGGTTTTTAATTAAGAAAAAGTGAATGTTCCCCATCGGTTCGTTATTATTCAATGGAATCGATCAATTGATTATTGTTTAAATATAAAACTTGTTCAAAAAGAGAAAACTTTGTTGCATCAAAAAAAGTAATCACCGAAACCCACCTCAAAAAGTTAATGACAGTGGCATTTAAATCCATCAATTAAAATGCAGGCATTTTGTTAAAGAAAATGAATAATTAAATTTTATTTTATAGATTTCCTGTTCTTGGTGGGTTTGAAAACAGGAAAATGTCTTCATAGTGCATTCAACCGTTTTCGACAAACAATTTTTGAACGGAATGAATTGTCTAGAAAGTAATTTTAACAGATAAGGACCACGTCCTTTTGTCCACTTCAATATTACATTGATGCCTTGCGAAATTTTCGGATTATATACTTAGCTATAAGACAAATTTTCCTCGAACAATCACGTTTCTTGTTTCTTTTTAGTGAATTACAGCCAGTCTTTGTCTCCGTAAATAAAGTTTCGTTATACCTAATTTCTCAGTGATTCGCCGCAACCGATGTCTCACCGCATATTACGGAACATAAGAACGGCAACAATAATTCCTATAAATCAAGTTTATCCGCCCAATAAGTCGGATAAAAGCCGCGCGATATTTCTTTCCTCTGGTTTCTCTTCTCAGCTTTTTCGTGGCGGACATTCCTCTTGCCGTGGTGGCAATCGGGGTGTCCACCTTCAGCTCCTGGGTCACGGTCATGACTTCTTTTGCTCCGAAAAAACGGTTTCGACTCTCTGGATAAAGTAATTTCGGCGTTATGAAGCATAAAAACAAAGACGGTTAATTACAAGCGGAGAATTCTGCATCATTACAAGGGAAAAACACGGCAATAATAAGGAGAATTATCCACTACGGTCCTTTCCTGTACAATTTCAAAAGAATTGAAGGCTTTTCATGTTGTGAATCTGATTTATTTGACACAAACTATTTATAATTGTTAATTACTAATCGCAAATTTGTAATCACTTAAAAGAATGATTAAATAAAAACCACTTAAGTCAAAATATTTAACTATTTAATAATGGTAATTAAAAATATCTTCATTCGTTATTACGTCTGAGGCTTTGGCAATTAAAATTATTTAAGGAATTTGAATACCATTTTTCTCCGCAAAAATGAAACTAAATTATAAGCATGTATACATTTTCATCGAACCACTAACAGGTAATGGGAAAGCAGTGTTTCGGTTTTATTGATGCTCCGAGTAAAAATTCCGTTACACAAAATCAAGATGATTTTGTCCATTGACATAAATAGCATTTATATAATTTATCAAAAGCGGATTTTTTTTATTTTTTTTTTTTTTAATTTTAAAAATTCTCGATCACATTTCCCTTTATATCTAAAGTTGAACCATAAATTCATGCGGAAGAAAATCATAATTCTTCTCCGTTTATGTTTATCCACAATTTATCTAAATAAATAACATCAGATTAGACAAGGACAAGAACATATCATACGAAAATCCGGATGCTCATGATTTATCTTAATTGGATTCTACTTTTTGACAATCCCACATTCGTTGGCTATTCATTCTGTTAAGCTAAGTGAATGCCTTTCTTGTGGTCAATAAACGTCCTTCCTTATTGCATAATGATTCACCTTTTTTTCTCAAAGCTGCCATGTCTTCCCATCTTTATTTTAATATATATATATATATATAAATTTTTTTTCTCATTTTTACGAGCAAGATTTGAAAATTTCATGCAGTTAAAACTAGCAAAATATCCCAAAGACCAAGATATCTTAAACAGGATCTTTGCCATTTTTTTTTCAAAGTGATTAATCTCCATGCAAAATATTCCAGATAATTTAAAAAGTGACAGAAGTTTCACGTTACCAATGTATTAAATTACTTAATGCACTCGAAACTATTTCTTTTTTATATAATAAACTCTATAATATATAAAAATAATATATAAAATATATAATATATATAAAAATAGATTTTTATATAATCTACTCTATTTTTTTTTTTTTTACAATTTTTCTTCCTGTAATTTAATTTCGAGATTTACCAATTAATATACAATAATCATATTGTTATACGTAAATAATAAACGTTAAATTGATATTACATATTTTCGTCATTCGTTGAAAAAATAAATGAATTTTGTGGTTTACTCAAGAGACTGAGGTAAGTTTTATTTACGGTTCTGAGCGATTTTAATTGCTTTAAGGAATCGTTTCCCAAAACGAAAAAAATATCTTTTATTTTAAAGAACCATAACTTTTTTTTTTTTTTATATTTTGCGAAAAGACTGGAGTCAACCGGTTTTTCCTTACTGGAATTTATTTTTATGCGTTTTTGATGAACGTCAATGCCAAATGCTGCAGTTACATTTCCGCATTTTATTAGCTGAATTTTTCATTTTTTCCCCCGCTTTTGAATCCGTTCTGCATTTTGCCTTTGCTACATTCCCGGAGTTCTCTCCTCTTTGCCGAACATCCTCCCATTTTAATGGATCGTGGCAGGGTGATGTTTGATGAGTGCTAGATAAATTATGCCCAACGAGTTTGTCAATAACTCTAACTCCGTTAAGAAAATGGCACTTAACTAACTTGGCCGTAGAACTGGCTTATAAAAAATGTGTTATGTTCAATTTGCGGCTACGTATGGCGCTGTATCGTGATTTATAATCCCGTATTCCTAATACTAATATTAAAATATCTCTTGATTTTTAAATTATTAAACCTGGGCAAGGTACTATAATAATTAAATTGTATTTGAATGCTCTTTTCCTGTAGATCATTAATCCCTTACATAAAAGCCACGTAGCAGATTCGATGTAATGAATTGTACAAGAAGAATCTGTCTTTTGACGCAGTAGTCATTTTAAAACTTGGAACGATCTTTTTTCACTGACTTCTTATCGGGTTAATTCTTAATCATTAGAGTTTTCCATTTATATCAAATTCTGGTTTTTCAAAGGAAGATAGTTAAGATCATGCCTTTGATGTTTTTAAAAATAAAAAATAATAATCCGCAGGAATTTGCTTTTACATTACGAATCATTTAATATGAATTTTTAAATTGTTAAAACGTACATAGAAAATTTTTAGCTTTGCTATTGAATTTCAAGATTTTGGATGTGCAATTTTAAAAAGAAAATCGAAATTTCGGAAAAATCAAAAAATTATTTTATCCTTTTAATCTTTTAATGATCATTTTCGATTTTACTAAAATTACAATATGAAAGCTCCATTTTGTTCGCTTGTCAGATATTATTAGCCATTCCTTTGTAATACACGACAGAAATAAAGATTTTTCTTAATTTCTTTCTCGCTTTGTTATCCCATGAACGATGTGAGATCCAAATACATTTTCCATCTTTCTCGTGCCACGACCACATCAGTTTCTTTCCTCTTCTCTTTCCCACGTTCGATTCCGAGTTTTCCGGGGAATTTCCCACATGTCGGAAATCCGTTAAAAAAAGTTAATAAAAACAGAAAAAATTCCTCTCGTCAAACAATGTTTTTTCCGTACAAAAAACTTTCGTCGGTTATCCAGTGAAATACTGAATCTAATTCCATCTCTGTACAAAAACACAAAACAAAAAAAAAAAAAAAAAAAAAAAAGGGAATATTTATGCCACGCATTTCAATTTTCGATATCTTGTTTAAGTGCGAAAGACCCGGCGAAATTAATTCCCGGTTAAATTTATTTATTTATTTTATTTTATTTTTACATCCTTTTCACAATTATTATTTGCAGGTATGCAAATAAGGACAAATACGTGATGTTCAAAATGCGCTCGCTGAATTTTCATTTTTTTTTTTTTTTTTGTTGCTTCCGAAATGTCTTCAACCTGAGGAAACTCGGAGTCCATTGACTCAGGCGGCAATCGATGGGAAGGTTCTCATTTAACGTCGTGACTTTATTCATTTTGACCGACTGCGAATGGCTTTTTGATTAACGAGAGCTTTGTTTCTGTGCGGGTGATGTCTCGGTCGTGTGAGGCCGTCCATTTGACGTTCGGAGATCCAGCTCCAAAAATTGAAACATTTTGGCATTAGCATGAACGATTGTTAATACACGAACAATCATCCGCGCACCCACCTCGCACCGCGATAAAAATACAATTATTGCTCGCATATTTTCCGGAATCAATAACTGTATAGATGTATTTTGCCTTTGTAAACATTAATTAATCATTCTCAATTTGAATTATGCTCAGACAGGATAATGAGATGATATTTATTCTCAAAAGGAAGCATCTCATTGCAAGAACGTAAATATATTGATAACATTTAAATATATTACGCAGTGTAATAATCTGAAACGGATGTGAACAACGTTCATTCTTCATTAACAGATTTATAGTTTGTAACTGACGTGATCTCAGACAGTTGCCAGCCTGTTTTAGTCAGTTTTTCGTTATAAATGGAGATTGTAAAAATTTTCTGTTTTTTAAGCCTTTTCACTTTGTCATGACAATTTGACGCAATGTTGATGCGAAACAAAGAGCCATTTAAAGAATACATTATTTGAATAGTTGCAAGCGGTGAATAATTAAGTTTAACTATTATTTGATGATGCTAAATATGTAATTCGCAAGCCGTTTAAGAGATGAGACCCGCACAAAACATAAATTTACCAAACTATCGTTAAAAAGGATTAGTTTTATGAGATACTTTATACTGAATGGATTCCGAGCGTAGCCTTAAATGGTGATTTCGTTTTAGCTGCGCTCACGATTGCATTTTCCCCGTCAGCGCTATACAATTACTTTTGTAACTGCGTAAACCGTTACGATGGAAATCAGCTTAAATTTGATGCTGCACAAAAACTACACGAGCGTTTTTCCTCTTTTTGACAGATATAAATGAATGCGAGGATCCCGCCATAGCGTCGAGATGCGTCCAAAACGCCGAATGCTGCAACATCCCGTCCCACTTCTTCTGCAGATGTCTCCCGGGCTTCCAGGGGGATGGAGAAGTCGAGTGTCGAGGTAAGTTCCAGCTTCGCCGAGAGCCGCCACTGTCGTTAATGCGGGGAGTGGACCGCTGCAGTCAGTTTCGAATTTTTCCTCCTGCTCTGGAAGCGGAAGATCTGACGCCCTCGGCATCATCCTCCGCTTCCACGCCGCAGGATGCACGTCGCTGCTTAAGCTGAACATTTCCGAAATTTTTCATTTCTCCAGTTTGATGGAAGTAAGAACTTAATTGTACCGCACTTAATGATGCATTAAGGATCGAACTGTTTTCCTTGCCAATCGATAGCTTCACGAGATCGAAGAATTTTAATTTTTGGCCCAGTTCATTTTTCGTTAAAAAGAAAAAAAAATCGCAAAAAATCTTGCTAGATAAATTTATTATTATCTACTTAAGCAAACGTTTACAATGATTATAGAAAATTATACAATTAAATGACAAAAAAATATGCGTTACACAGACAAATTGATACAATTTAAATTTTTTAAAGACATATAATTAATATCTAAATTTTTAATAGATATTACTGTCCGCCTGTCTAAAATATTAATAAGAATCTACGCAGAGAATTTGTGCAGCAGTATCGACACATAAACCTTTTCATATTATATTTAAAAAAAGTACATGACTTTTGCATTACATGTGACAAAAATGTATTCAGGTCGTAATATTAAAAAATAATGTTGTTTTTATTACGAGCCCGATAAAATGTCTTTACAGTGAAAAATTTATTTTTGAATGGTTTATTATTGCGATATTGTTGTGATATTGCATTTTGCGTGTTGAAAATTGATGATTTACGATCGCCTTACATTTTATACAATCGAAAACAGTTCACCTCATTGATGGTGCTTCCTTTTCATTTTGATACCTTTCAAAAAACTCAAGATTAAATTTATTGAGGAAGATAAATATTTATAGAAGAAATGACGTATCCGGTAATTATCAGTTGCGGCAGAAGGTAAATAGTTTTTAGTGTATGCCGTTAACCGCTCACAATGAGCCGTGTGTTCGCAAGGCTGACAAAGGGAAGCGGAAAACAGAAAAGCTCTTTTGTGTCTAAAAAATTGTTATCCAAAGATATATCGCGACATATCGGAAGTGGCGGCGAATTGTGCCGGTGCAGGAACGGAAGTGTTCCCAATCGCATGGCCGCGGTGCGGGAGAAACCGATTTCGATTTGTTCTGAAGCGATCTCATGCCGACTATCTCACTTGTGCATCACATCGACTTGTTCAGTGACACTTCGGACAAAAGTTCTTCCTTGTCCGTTCGTCTAAAACAATCAGTTAACAATGGGAGATGTATTGGCTTGAACCCACAGGTACTTGTTCTCTCAGTCGTTGCTCCGAGCGGAATCCTCAGTTTCTACCTATAAAAATCAAGTTCGGATCAGCTTGAACAACGAAATATTTTTAAACTTTGCCACGTTTCTTACCTACCTCTCGAATGCGATTTTTCTCTTCTGTTTCACCTAAAAATATTAATTAATTTCCATTTAAGGGACGCCCATAATTTCAACGAATTAAAACACAATCAAAATAACTATTTCATTTTTTGATTAAACATCACGGATTTTTAAACTAGCGTACGATTTTTATAAATTACAATTAATAACTGATTTTAATTATTTTATAATTTTACTCGTGCACGTATATGCAAGCATAACATCTTGGCTCAAAACGTTAATTTATCTCCTTCACATGTTTATGCTTTTTATTGGTGTGAAAATATACATAGATATTGAACAGCATGACGCGGGTCTAACCGTAAACACATGACCCGAGAATGTTTTACTTAATGAAAAATGCCATAATTTAAACAGTGCAATGTTCTTCCTCGTTGATCCTGTTTGTAGATGATTTTCGGTTAATAATTCGTTTTCTCATACTCTTCCATCATTATATATCCAAGGCAAATAAATTTATTTTTAATGTGTACTTTCGATTCCACAGGTAAACCGCTTACGGGAATTGCCACATGGCGATTTCATGCATTCCCAGTTTGATTTAATCAAATATAATATTCGGTTAATCGATGACCATGGTATCCAATGTAATCCACCCGTTACCATCTTTGACTGTTGATTAGTTATCCTTTTCATTTCTCATTAATATTTCCGGTTCCGATAATGAGCAACATCAAAAATAAATCGGATTTTTATATATTTTTCAGAACATTTCCACAAGCTGGAGATGTACATATGTTTCTGCCGTTTTGTGAACGGCGGACGATAGTATTTTTATTGTAAGTGGTGACACGCAAACGTTCCGCGTCTCCGAACGTCGCTTTCCGAAGGAAATATGTAGCTCCTCAGCACGAACGTCTCAAAATTTTTACCGAAAAGTTTCAGACGCATTTATCTCATTGTAAACGCTTTTGTTACAAAGAGGTTTTCGTCTGTTTTGGTTAACAAAATTTCTCTGGGGCAGATTAATGTAAAATTGTTGTTTCTGGAAGAGCCGAATCGCACACGAACGCTCTCGATGTAAAGTGACATTTCTAAAACCCATTTCTTTTAGATGCATTATTACATTTTAAAAAGTAAATTTGTCATGATCCTCTGGGGTGTTGGCTAGTTTTGAACGCGTCTTATATTTAGACGGTGCATCATACCCAGGCATGAAACTCCGCTTTTTGCTAATGTTATTCAGCGTCATAATACCGTATTAAGCAAATCGCATAATATTTCCATTCATAAAAGGAAAAAGGAGGTGAGAAAGGTGCCTTCAATCAAAACCTGGAGCGCCAACGGTGTGGAGTTAACAACTTTTTTGTCTTGGAATGAAAAATTGTGATGGAGATTCCAGAAAGGCGCAAGACGTGTAATTTAAACTCCCGAAATTCGAATTAGATTGATTGATGTCCAAAACTGGATATTTTAAAGTATGAAAAAGAATGCAGGGAAGTAATGAGGAGTGATCACGTCCGAATTCTGCCTTACGGAATTGTCTCCGACTGGAAATCCATTCTGTTATCCGAATCCGGAGATGTCACCGGATGCTTTCGACTAACGGGAAACGGTCCAGGACCGGCAGGCTCCGAGCGCCGCGTGATGCAGCTCAATTCTGGAACGCATGGAACCGCCCGGAGAGCCGTCGATGCACTTCGCCGCGTTGCAGCACCAGAGCGGAGTCCTCCCAAATTAGCGCTTCCTTGCCAGTCTGTTTCCGCTTGTCCCTCCGGCTTCAAGCGACGTTCGAGCCTCGCGTGCGGGTCCAAAGGCGCGTCTCCCTCTCCCGACGCCGGGCGTCGCATTTGTCCGCGGACCCGGAGAACCCGAATGACAGCGAGCAAAATAGCTGAAATCGGTCCCCGGGCTGACGAACGATGTCAAATTAAATTGCCATTAGAACAGGCGTTCTGGAAAAGAGCGGATCATTATGGCGACCGCCTTTGAATGAAATTTAAAATTTTTCACCGTCATACGGGACATGGAAGGGCATTACGCCAACACCGTGGATCTCCCGTCTCCGTGCCTTGTTTCGTTTTAAATCCTTTCAAATATTTATCCACTGACCTTGAACCTGTACCTCACATTTTAATTACACCTTTTAAAAATTGTTATTTTTAAACCTGGTTTCAGACGTGGCGCAATTTAATCTTTCCCGAGTAAAGAACACGGTGCTGCTTTTTCTTACTGCGAACGGGATTGGTGGCGGACAGGCGCCTAACCTAACCTGAACCTTCCGTCCGCCATGTATACAAAACGCGCAGGATCGTCCAGCAGTGATGATAATGACAGTTTTACTTATATTCTTTGGTCCTGAACCCCCGAACAATCGCGTTTAGGAGCCTTCAACGTGAGGGGCTTGATTAAATTTTTCAGAGTATCCTGCGCAGTCCCAGTTTCATTTTATCTGTGTCGCAAATCCATAAATTTCTACCTGCGTCCGGGCAAAACGAGAGACGGGCTGACGCGCACCGGTTCGATCGCAGTGGAATCTCGACGAAACGATACCTAACATTGGAAAAAAACAAATGTTCGCAAATCACGTAACATTTCGGAAGGTACGGTTACCGGAGTGCCCCATCCAGAAACAAGGAAATAATGCATAAAAAGCGTGAGGGCAGGGCTTATATTATCCAGCAACACGAAAAAAATTCCTTTTATCAAGCAAATGGAAACCGATTCTCGATAGAAATAATTTGAATCGTGAATGACACTGCAAACTCGCCCCGCGAATATTGCGCAGTAATGCAAATAACAATAAATAATGCACTGTAACGGGAAAGGCTTATGAAAAACGGAGCAGTCAGAGCACTTTCACACCGGGTGCCGTGCGCGGAGTGCACCGCACGCCTTCGTGGATATTGTCGTCGCACGGGAACTGAACCTGAAAGTGCGCGAAACGCAGTTCCGCGTACCTGCCCGTCCTCGCAGTTGATACTTTCCTTTTTGATGGATCCTCCGAAAGGCTAACAAATCCATATTCTCGCCTTTTTACGACTAACAATCGTCGTTTCCCCGTGCACAAAGGAGTCACCGTTCGAACAAAGCGATGCAAATTCACGATTTTGACCCATTCCGTCCATGCCGCGAGAGGAGTTTTGTCAGCGCCGCATTTTGCGGGGCACCAAAGACGGAATCATCTCAGAGATGAAGTCACGCTTCAGGTTTTTTCACTCATTTTCCGCGGCGGAGAGAAGACTGCCTTGGCATTCGACCTTGCTTGCCAGGCATATTCAGAGATGAGCTCATTCATCCGAACAACCTGGAGGCTGGAAATGCACCGACGCGGTCGATTCCCATCTCGCCTCCGGCTCGGAAAGTTCGGCTTGGAGAGCTCTCCGCGGTTCGCCGTCCAGGACGGGGTCGCTTCGCCGCACATTCCGCCGCTTTCTGCGTTCCAGAAGTCCGAGAGAAATTTCCAGGCTTCCCTTTCGGGCCGAGTCCGCTCGGGAATCAGTTCATCGAAACGAGTTCCGTTCTCCTTGCAAACCGGAATTTTTTTCCGGAATCTCGATTGTAAATGATACGTTTCGATGCCCGATAATCGAAGCTCGTCAGTTTCAATATTTATAATTCCCCGCTTTCGTTAATGCATTATAATGATCTCAAATGCTGAATGATAAGTTTCGTGTGCTGAGAGAAGGATGGTTGTCGGATTGTAATTGGATTCCAAAGATATTCACTCGGATCAATGGCACACGCGTCACTTTTTAACCCTTCACGTTGCGAACGTTGCTTCTTGCAACCGGTGCCGGAACATCATGCCCTACGAGGGAAATTGCCATTAGCCACGTATAAGACGGCGTCGTTTTATCCGGTTAAAATGTTAACGGTGCTTAAGCTCTAGATATTCGTGTTTAAATAATTCCCTGTAAGAAAACGAAAATTTGAAACGTGAACGCCTTTTTTTGGCGGCGGCCACTATTATGGGATGCATCGCATTTTGAAAGCTGTTATTAGATCGCGGAGGCAGGGGCGAAGAACGGGATGGTTAAGTGCGTGTTTCGTACGGAGCGGGATAGGAATTCGCGCAAAACGTGAAATCTCATTATATTGTAAAATCACAGCCAATCTTAATTTTTTCGTTGTTCCCAAAAAAATTACGTGTTTATATGCAAACGATATTAACAAGCGAGGGTATTAAATAATCAGAAATAAACGCTGAATTTTCGTTTGACGGTAGATTTGCCCTTAAGCTGGCCGGAGCACAGTGGAAGCGAACTGCTGAAGCGGCAGCGTGTGCGGATTCACCCGCAAAAATGTTTCACATATTTGCGGAGCGAACATTCATTTGTAACTTGGTAATAATTGCAAAAGTGCAATTTGCAAGAGAACATTTGCGGAAAGGACGTTTTGCCGCGGACAGGCACATCGTACATTGCACGGCAAAATTTTCGCCATATTTTTTTTTTTTTTTTCCATCGGCCTTTGTGTTCGATTTATGAAAACTTCGGCTTTGTTGGGCATTCTTACATCTGGATGCCGTTTCTTACGCTCTGGAAGATGAAGGTTGAAGCCAGGGTCGCTTCGCAGTCATTTTGGACAATCATTTTTAGTGACCGAATGGAAATGATCCGAGTGTGGAATCAAAGTCCGGCGGATGTCCACAGCTTTACGTTCTTCCCCGATGGGACGCATTTTCAAAATTTTTTAACGTTACCCCGAGTAAGCGAATCTTTTCCTTTTGCAGATATAAACGAATGCCTGGAAGCGGACGCCTGCGGTGTTAATGCCATTTGCGAAAACGTACCTGGGAATTATAGTTGCCGGTGTTTGGAGGGCTACGAAGGAAATCCTTTCGACAGGGTGAGTCTAAAATGTCAAATGGGAAGAGCGTTAAAAGGGTTACGTGTAGAATCAGAATTATTTTGGGTGAGGCTCTCCCCAGGTAATGCCTGAATGTTGCTCACATTATCAATCACGATGCAGGCCCGGAATGTAAAGTTCAGGTATGATGCGTGCCTCTGGATTATAATTATTTCGGTTAATCGAAACTGAAGTACTCTTTCATTCCGACAAGGCACATTTTCATTGGCATCTTCAAAAGAGACGGGATGGTGCATAACAAATAATTCGTTTAACTATAAAACGGTATATGACCCGATGAAAATTAAGCTTTTTATTTGTCGGTTGTAAAATCACCGAGTTTTCTGCGCAGAGGTGGAAGCTCGCGGTGTCGAAATTGACATTTATATGACTTTTTAATGTTAATTGTCAGATAATATTGAAATGTTTATGACCACGGGCATGTAAAGTGACAATAATTCATGCCCACTAACGACAACAGGTATGAATGAAAAAATTTCTTATTCTTCTGTGGGCTGAATGGAACAAATGGGATTGATGGGTTATTCCCCGGCACAATTCATTTATAAAATAATCTTTCGCGATAAATTTTGCCATTTTTTTTTTTTATATTCTGATTTAAAAACGAGCGTTGCATATTTATCAAAAATGCAGCCCAAACTTTTTCCATCAATCATTTTTACCGTATTTTTAACTTTAAATCGTAATTTATCTTCGATCAAAAATCTGCATTAGCTATAAAGCAATTAATAATCCAGATATTCAGTCATTCTCTTCTTCATTCCAAATTGGTCACTTGTTGCCGAGCTTCCAGCATCTACGTACACTGAAATGAAGGAATTTTTTTAGTCCAGTAAAATTTCCACCCTGAAAAAAAAGCTTCTTCTGTTGCTTCTTCTCCAAAAGGGTTTTCATTTTTCACTTGAGTCCCTCAATGGCGAAATAACATTAAATTAATGCGCAGGTTGCCGCTCTTAAATGAAACTGTCCGATTTCTCGACACTGGGATTTAGACCTAAAGAAATTTTAATGTGACAGAAATAATTTCCCGCGATGCAATGGATTAATTCCACTTTAAGTCCATGTTTCTGAACGAGTTGATTTCGCGGAGAGACGAGGACAGTCAAAATAAATATGCTAAATTGCATGTTGCGCGAGATCTGTTACGAGAAGGCAATGCTCAGAGCAGAAATGGAAAATGGACACTTTTTCTCGTTGCTTCGCAGTGCGTCGACGCAGACGAATGCGAAAATGAAGATACCTGCGGCCCAGGAGCGACTTGCATTAACACGGACGGAGGCTTTAAATGCGAGTGCCCTCCCGGATACGAAGGCGAACCTTATTCTCAAGGCTGCACGGATGCCGACGAATGCGCCAGGAATCCATGCGGCAGAAACGCACTCTGCAACAATTTGGATGGCAGTTTCCGGTGCAACTGTCCGCCGGGCTTCCGGGGAGACGGTTTCGTCGAATGCTTAGGTAAGTCTTCACCAGACGGATAAATACCGATGGGTGTAACCCCACTTAACATGTCTGAGAATTAACGCAGTCTAATGTGTCACATGCAGTGAATGTAGCGCGTTATAGGAGCAATTAGTAAAGTTAAGAAATTTGACCAAGCTAATGAACAATGATGAAAAAGATGGCTTTT
This sequence comes from Ricinus marginatus, assembly GCA_028565995.1. Taxonomy (NCBI): domain Eukaryota; kingdom Metazoa; phylum Arthropoda; class Insecta; order Psocodea; family Ricinidae; genus Ricinus; species Ricinus marginatus. Next base: position 55,393 of record JAOWBB010007888.1, on the reverse strand, counting down.
GCGTGAGGAACTAATTGACATTTTTAACAGATGTTAACGAATGCGAGAGCAGTCCTTGCGGCTCTAACGCCGACTGCATAAACAGTAATGGAAGTTTCGCCTGCAACTGTCGGGAGGGTTACTCCGGACCGCCGATGCAGGAGTGCCTGGACGTGAACGAATGCGGACAACCGAACGCCTGCGGGATAAATGCCAAGTGCATTAATGTCCCGGGCAGTTTCAAATGCATTTGTCCCCAAGGATTTAAGGGCCAAGGAAATATATTCTGCGAAAGTTAGTTGAAAATCATTCTTTTTTGGATTGGAGAGAATCCGACAGGAAATCTTTCATCACTGTCTGCGATGATGGGACTTCGCTGCAGGGCTTGCATGCGAAATGTTATACGCTGCACTGATCTTTGGGTGATTTGTTACCTCAGCATGAATATCCGACCTTCTCTTTCCTCCAGGCATTGCTCTCTACTGCATGTTTGCTTGGTCCGTTCGTCTCGAGTCTCGAACCGGGATTCATTATTCGTGTGGCTTTTTCCAGATATAAATGAATGCAAGCACAATCCGTGCGGGGAAAATGCGATTTGTACCGACACCGTCGGCAGCTTTATCTGCACATGTAAAGAAGACTACACCGGAGATCCGTTTAAGGGTTGCGTAGGTGAGTTTTTGATCCGTGAAAGTTTAAGCGATCGGGGAAATTTTTCGTTGGTTGATTGCGCGAACCGTCAAATTACAGACATCAATGAATGTGTCGCACTCGATCGACCCTGTGGTACCAATGCGATCTGTGAAAATGCCGTACCTGGATACAACTGCATCTGTCCTCAGGGCTACGAGGCCAAACCGAATCCTCAAATAGCTTGCGAACAAATTGACGTAAATATCCTTTGCAAATCGAACTACGATTGCACAAATAATGCCGAATGCATCGAGGGCCAGTGCTTCTGCCAGAAAGGGTTCGTCGCTCAAGGAGCTTCTTGCACTGACGTAGACGAATGCCATACCAATCCCTGCGGACCATTTGCTACCTGCACCAACACTCCAGGAGGTTTTCAGTGCGAGTGCGAAAGTGGCTATGTTGGAGCCCCACCGAAAATGGCGTGCAAAGGTGAGGTTCATCGTCTTGATGATGTTCGGTTGTTTGTAATACTTTAAAAGCGATAAAATATAATTTTTATCCGCATATTAGCACCGTGCGACGGCGTAACATGTGGTCCACACGCTTATTGCAAGCCCGACGGACATGAAGCTTACTGCATTTGCGAGGAAGGTTGGACATTTAATCCCAACGACGTTGCAGCCGGTTGCATAGGTAGATACCAAATTGTCAGAAGGCAGGTATTTTGCACGAAAACGGTTTAGCTAATGGAAACGAATCACTTTCAGATATTGATGAATGTGATAAGTTAAACGGACCATCGGGTAGATGTGGAACCAACGCCGTTTGCACCAATACTCCCGGAGGTTTCGGTTGTCAGTGTCTGCCGGGATTTTCCGGAAACCCTCACAAACAGTGTCTGGGTAAATATCTTGGGGCCACTGGCTACAGATTTTTTTTTTTCCTTGTTTCACGTTATCTGACATCCTTCCGCTTTCGTAGATGTCAATGAGTGCAGTAACAAGGACGCTTGCGGATTGGGAGCAATTTGCATTAACGAACCCGGTGGCCATTCTTGTCACTGTCCGGAAGGCACAATACCAGTGCCTGACGCCAATACAAAATGCGTTGGAATCGTGACTTGTAAAAAGAACACGGACTGCCCCGGAAATGCAATATGTGATCCTCAACATAGATGCCTCTGCCCGGAACCAAACGTCGGAAACGATTGCAGACGTAAGTGAAAGAAAATGGTTTTCCGGAGTGCAGTTTTAGCAAATGACCGATGCATAAATTAATGTTATTATTCGTAATTGCAAACTATTTTAGTTACATGTAATTTGTGTAATGATGATATCTGAGAAGTGAATTGCTCATTTTGTTCATGTCAAAAAAAAATTAAATTCTTGTCAGTTATGATATTAAACCTCAATAATTACCTTTGTTTTTCAGATCCTTGCGAAACTGTATTCTGTGGGCCTAACTCTCAATGTATGTTAATCAACAATGAGGCTAAATGCCTGTGCAGTCCTGGATATACGGTCACGCCATCTGGAGGATGCGTCGATATAAATGAATGTGCTGCTAATCCTTGCCCCGCAGGAGCCATATGTAATAATGAACCTGGAAGTTTCACTTGTCAGTGTCCAAGTGAGTATCGCTTTTCTTAAATGTTTTACCATCATCCAATTTCCCCGTATCGAGAAAATACGTAAAAATTCCTTTGAAGGTGGTTTCACGGGTGATCCGTACAGAGGTGGATGCTTGGAAAAAGGTTTGCCGTTCACTTGTGGTCCGAATCAGCAATGCCCTCCCGGAGAGCAGTGCATCAAGGATGAGTTCGTCGGCGAAAGCGTTTGCATTTGTTCGAGGGGTTACGCTCGAGATGTCACGACAGGAAAATGCCGAGATATAGACGAATGCACCGAACTTAGAGAAAAACCAGCTTGCGGTCTTAACGCAGTTTGTAAAAACATGCCCGGAAGTTACGATTGCCAGTGCCCTCCTGGATTCAACGGAAACCCGTTTGCGTTCTGCGAAGAGTGCAACAATCTGGAATGCCAGTGTCAACCTCCCTATCAAATCGTGAACGCAAGTTGCGTCTTAGCCGGTTGTTCCTTAGACGGCAAATGTCCTCACGGTGCGGAATGCATTACAATAACCGGAGGGGTCAGCTATTGCGCATGCCCGAAAGGATTTCGCACTCAGCAAGACGGCTCGTGCGTCGACGTGAATGAATGCACGGAAGGCAGACCGGTCTGCGGTTACGGAGCCGAATGTGTCAATATTATAGGAAGTCATAAATGCGTTTGCCCTAAAGGATATACCGGTGATCCTTACAACGGAATCTGCTCCCCCGACCAAATTCGATGCGTCCACGACGGTGACTGCTCACCGAATGAGAAATGCATCCAACCCGGCGAGTGCATCTGTCCTTTACCATTTTACACGGACATTTTTGACGGGAAAAAATGTAAAAGTGAGTACCGCATGCAATTTCCCGCAGTTTTCTGCATCGCGAATGAAACAGCGAATGACAGCGCAAATGTTTCCGGGCAGGTCCATGCGAGAGATTTCCATGCGGCATCAATGCCAGATGCACCCCGAGCGACCCTCCAAGATGCATGTGCGAATCCGGCTATCACGGTGATCCCTATCAGGGGTGCATGGACATCGACGAATGCACTTCCGAACCGTGCGCCTATGGTGCCCACTGCATCAATGAGAAAGGACGATATAAATGCGTTTGCCCGCACGGTTGGACGGGAGATCCCTACAGATCCGGATGTAAGTTTACCATTTGGATAAAGTCCCTCACGAAAAATTCGACAGCATTGGTTAATGACAAGAACATGTTATTCAGGTGTAACCGAGGAATCGACGAAGGCCGAGTGCCGTCTGAATTCCGATTGTGCCGGACAACTGACCTGTGTGGCGGGCACGTGCGTTAATCCTTGCAGCACTTTGCCTTGCGGTCCCAATGCTTACTGCGAACCGGATCAAAATCACAGAGCTTGGTGTAAATGCAATGTTGGATTCATCGAAGGAAAGAATGGAGAATGCGTATCACGTAAGCAGATTTTCGATAATGCAGCGAGTGCTGACGTCAGACCGAACGTTGGACCAATAACTCCGTTTGAACCCAACAGAATGCGAAGGGGTCTTCTGCGGAAGGGGAGCTCAGTGCCTGGTAACAACTGCGGGCCCAACCTGCAAGTGCGTAGAAGGTTTTATTGGAAATCCATTTCCCGGTGGCGAATGCGTGCCCGACGTTTGTTCTCCGACCAATCCATGTGCCGAGCCAAATGTCTGCATTGGTGGACGCTGTAAGGCCAGATGTGAAGGGGTGGTCTGCGGCGTCGGAGCTGTTTGCGATCGTGCCACTAATAAATGCGTATGCGATCCTTTCTTCATTGGCAATCCTGACGTGATTTGCATGCCCCGTAAGTGCGCAAAATTTCGCCTTTTACCCAAAAATTAATGTCCGGCAAATTCGCTAACAAAATATAATGTCCCGTCAAATTATCCACTTTTTTTTTTTTTTTTTAACAGCTATCAATGCCCCGTCTTGTGAACCTAGATGCGGACATAATGCTCACTGTGAATACGGTCTAATTAATCGATGCGTTTGTAATCCGGGCACTGTTGGCAATCCTTATGAGGGATGTGGCCCTCTCAAGAAGATGTCCTGTTCGGCTACATCTTGTGGAAAAGGAGCAGAATGCAGAGAAGGGCCGAACAGAATCGAATGCGTCTGCCCACCCGGTTTCGCTGGAAATCCTTACATACAGTGCCAAGGTAAGTTCTTGTACGTATTACTAGAGAAAAATTATACTGAAAAAGTTATGCTTAACGTGAAAATCGTTATATTTCAGACATCGACGAGTGCAATCGAAATGCCTGTGGTTCTGGAGCCGTGTGTATCAATGCTCCCGGAAGCTACGACTGTCGATGCAAAGAAGGCTACGCGGGCAATCCATTTGTAATGTGCTCGGAAATAGATCGGGGAATTTGCAACAATCCGAAATCTTGCAAGTGCGGCGCTAACGTGCACTGCCCCGTCGGTTACGCTTGCGAAAAAGGAAAATGCAAAAATCTGTGTGATGGCATCAAATGCGGTCCAAGAGCGGGATGCAATAACGGAGTCTGCGTGTGTCCACCTGGACATGTTGGAAATCCGAATGATCTCCAGTCCGGTTGTAAAATGGAAGGCCAGTGCCAGAATGATCTGGAATGCCACAACACGGAAATCTGCTTTCAATTTGGCAAAGGCGTTCGAAAATGCCTCGATGGATGTAGCAAACTTCAGTGTGGACCGAACGCTCTCTGCGTTACAGACGCCCATAGATCCTCGTGCATCTGTGCCGAAGGGTTTGACGGTCACCCTGGCGATCTGATTCATGGTTGCCAACCAGAAAGAATAGCTCCGAAGGGTGAATGTGAGAGCAGCGCCGATTGCTCTAAGGGTTTGATCTGTGCGATTTCCCTCGATGGACTGAAGGCTTGCGTCAATCCCTGCGCGACAGTGGCCTGCGGCTTAAATGAGATTTGCTCGCTTGACGCATCCGGAAATCCGGTTTGCAGCTGTCTCGAAGGATTCATATGGAACCCGATAAAATCTGTTTGCGAGCGACCTTCCTTACCTGACTGCACAAAGAACGAAGACTGCCCCCAAATATCCGCATGCCAACCTGATGCTTTAGGTGTACTGAAATGTGTACCCGTTTGCACGGAATTTACCTGTCCACCGAACGCAGTATGCGTATCGCTGGCTCACGAAGGTTATTGCCAGTGTTTGCCGGATTTTACTGGAAATCCAAATGACCGGAATGGATGCAAACCCATATTAAAGAATCAGTGCAGCACGGATGCACAATGCTCGGAGTCAGAAACTTGTCGAGCAGATCCTGTCACGGGCATTTTGAACTGCAAACCTGCTTGTGAATCGATCGTCTGCGGTCCTCATGCCGTTTGCCTAGTTAATAACCACGTCCCGCGTTGCCAGTGCCCACCGGGACCTTATGCGGGAGATCCTAACGATCCTAACTCGGGATGCAAAACCGTTCCTTGCGTGTACAACATCGATTGTCCCGGTCATCAACTTTGCGATCGTCTCACCCACACATGTTACGATGTTTGTGAGGAGGATTCCTGCGGAAGCAATGCAGTTTGCATCGCCGAGGAACACCGAGCCAATTGTCAGTGTCCTCCCGGTTACAAAGGAAATCCAGAAATCGAATGCCTCCCATCCGAGCTGTGCAATCCTAATCCGTGTCATCCCACTGCCATTTGTGAAGCTTCACTTTCCGGACACGTTTGCAAGTGTCCGGCAGAAACCGTCGGTGATCCGAACACCTCGGGTTGCAGGCCAACTGGAAATTGTCCTAAAGGTGATTCTGACTGTCCACCTCAGTCCGTATGTCAGGGAAACCGCTGCGTCGATCCTTGCAGCGATTTCTGCGGACCCAATGCGATTTGTTCGATTGTTAACCGGAAACCCATTTGTACATGTCCACCGCGATTCAAAGCTGGAAGTGGTGGACCTCTTGGTGGTTGTATTAGAACTGCTTCGCTGTGCACCTCTGATGTCGACTGTGTCGGAGATGTTTGCGTCAATGGACAGTGCAAAGGTAAGAAAACTTCGAATTCTTTGTCTCATGTTTTTACAATGTACATTTATTTTATTTTTTCCGAATTTCGGATCTAACTGTCCTCAATTTACAGCCGTTTGCAGAAATGCAGCCGATTGCTCTGTCGGGGAAAAATGCGTTTACGGAACTTGCGTCTTACCTTGTGCTTCTCACTCACAGTGTCTGGAAGATCAAGCGTGCGTAAATGGCGTATGTACTATTGGCTGCAGAAGTAATAAAGATTGCCTTTCTCATCATGCCTGCATTTCCAACAAATGTCAAGGTAAGTAAAAAGTAAATGTTGCTCGAGTATTTAGTATGATAAGAAAAAAGTATTTAAATACTTATTTTGATAACTTTATTGATCCAGATCCTTGTAAAACTGACGGAGTTTGTGGGCCAAACGCAATTTGCAGCTGCGAAGGGCACAACACAATCTGCAGTTGCCCTCCTGGTTTCCAGGGCAATCCGGAACCACAGCAAGGCTGCGTCCGTGTTCCACATCCGTGTTTGAACTCGAAGCAATGCTTACCCGGTCAGGATTGCATTTCAAACGTGTGCCAGTTATCTTGTTTAATAAATTCGGATTGCGCACTCGGTGAACGGTGTCTGGATGGCGTTTGCCTTAAAATATGTCACAGCGATGGAAACTGCTTAGTTGGAGAACTTTGCATGGAAGGAATTTGCCGTCCCGGTTGTGCCACTGACAGTGACTGCAGCGCCGGACAAATTTGCATCAGCAACAAGTGCAAGTGCGGTAGCGGTTTTGTCAATTATGAGAACGGTTGCCTTGATATCGACGAATGCAAGGAAGCACCTTGCCACTTCAGCGCCATCTGCAGTAACGTGCCAGGTTCCTACCGCTGTCAGTGCCCTCCTGGAACTGTCGGTGATCCTTACCTCGAACTCGGCTGTTTACTTCCGAATCAGTGTTCCAAAAACAGCGATTGCATCGAATCTCTGTCGTGTGTGGGTGGTCAGTGCACCGATCCTTGCCTGAACAGCCAAACTTGCGGACCGAACGCGGTCTGCAACGTCTTCGATCATCTACCAACGTGTTCCTGTCCAACAGGACATCTTGGCGATCCGACTGACTTAAAATTGGGCTGCTTCAAGGTTGAGTGTATCGGTAACGAGGACTGCTCCGACGATAGATTTTGTGATAAAGAGAATAATAAGTGTGCCAGTAAGTCTTCATTCTGCACTCATTTAATGTTACCGGTTCACATTGTGGATTCATACTCAGAGGAAATTCAATAAATTTTCAGATCCTTGTGACAGCGTAAACTGTGGAAAGGGCACTTGTCAAGCTGTGGACCACCAGGGTACTTGCTCATGCTTTCAGGGTTATGCTTTCATCAATGGTAAATGCATCGACATTAATGAATGCCTTACCAAGCCATGTCATCGCACTGCTGTGTAAGTAGGATTAGCACTGACGAGTAAAACGATTTGAAAGATACAAGTTAACAAACTTATTTTTTTAACTAGATGCCAGAACTTGCCAGGGAGCTTTCTTTGCACATGCGCCGAAGGTCTCATTGGTGATCCAGTAAAAGCAGGTTGTCGCAAACCTGGCGATTGCTTCACCGATTCTGATTGCCCTCAGACGGCTTCTTGCATCAGCAACAGATGTAAGAACCCTTGTGAAGATCCTTTGGCCTGCGGGAAAAACGCTCAATGCTTGCCGGTTGCTCATGCTCCTACATGTAGATGTCCCCCCCAAACAAGAGGAGATCCGAAGGTGACATTAATTTTTAAGATAAATGACCTTTCATTAGGAAATAAGTGACTGAAAAAGTAAATTTGATATTACATTTTTCCTGCAGAAAGAGTGTCTGAAATTGCAATGCACCGACAGCAACGACTGCCCTTTGACTAAGGCGTGTATTGACTCCCAATGTGTCGATCCATGCTCCTTACCGAATGTTTGTGGTCAACGAGCAGACTGCATTCCGGCCAACCACATTGGTGTTTGCACTTGTCAAGCCGGTTTTACTGGTGATCCACATCTTGGTTGCGTTCCTGTCCAATATTGCGGCTCTGACGGTCAGTGCTCGGCAGGTACCAAATGTAATAACGGGATATGCATGGGTGAGTATAACTTAGCTCTTACGTTATAAAAAGGCATGCTTTTTTAAATTGGTTGAACATCCTCTATTTTTCGCTGCAGCCGAATGCCGAAGCACGCGGGACTGCATAGGAGACCAACTTTGCATCAATAAATTGTGCCAGCCAACCTGCAGATCCAACAGCAGTTGTCCGGACTTCCAGTTCTGCCAAAACGGTATTTGCGTTCAAGAACTTCGTTGTCGTTCAGATTATGATTGCGACGATTCGTCCCGATGCCTTCAGAATACTTATGGTCAGACGGAATGCAAAAATGCTTGTGATGGCCTCGTTCTCTGCGGAAGAAATGCTGAATGCCACACTGAAAATCATGAAGCCGTTTGCTCTTGCAAGAAGGGCTACCATGGAAATCCTGTCGATGACAAAATAGGCTGCCAACCTGTTGAGTGCAACACAGATGGTGACTGCTCTAATGACAAACTCTGCGAAGGGTACACGTGCAAGATTGCCTGCCTCGTATCAAATCCCTGTGGGGAAAACTCCCTTTGCTCCGCCGAAAAGCACAGGCAAGTGTGCTACTGTCAACCGGGATTCACTGGAGATGCTAGAAAAGGCTGCAAGCTCATCGATTTCTGCGCTGATTTCCCATGCGGACCTGGAGCTAGCTGCTTCAACTCTCACGGCTCTTACAAATGTCACTGTCCTTTGGGCACGGTGGGCGACCCGTACAACGACGGATGCAGGGCTGCTGTTGAATGTGACAGAGATTCCGATTGTCCTTCGGCTGCCGAATGTACTAGTATTGCCGGAATACCTAAATGCAAAGGTAAATCTTGCGGTTATCTTTAGTATTTTTTTATAAAAGGATCGAATGCTAAAATTAAAATTGTTTCAGATGTTTGTGAAAAGATCGTTTGCGGTGCCAATGCCGAGTGTCGGGCCAGTGACCACGTCGGATCCTGCGTTTGCAGAGAGGGTTACGAAGGTAATCCGAATGATGCGGCCATTGGTTGTCGACCTAAGCCAATACCATGCGCATCTAATTCAGATTGTCCATTGAATTCCTACTGCTATGGTGATATATGTCGACGTGAGTTACGTGCCAGTTTGTTTTGAGCCGAAAATTCTTCTCGATATGAAAATCGGGGAATTTCATTTGACCAAGTGAAACCTAAAAAATAATTCGACATTTTTAGCTCCTTGCCAACACGACGAGGAATGTAGTTTGACGGAGCAGTGCATTCAGGGGCAGTGCAACAATCCGTGCGATTTGAAATCGGCCTGCGGCATGAACGCAGAATGCAGAGTCCTCAATCACCACAAGCAGTGCTCGTGTCCACCGGCATTCACTGGAAATCATGACATCGAATGTGTCAGGGGTAGGTTCAGTTGATCATCATCAAAATTTTTTTCACTCAAAATACGCAGTTGGTTACTGAATCCTTTTCTCCTGCAGTACCCCTGTCGTGTGATTCAACCGCTGATTGCTCCGAAGGATATACGTGTCGTGAAGGTGTTTGCTTGCCGACTTGCAGGGGCGACAACGATTGCGCTTTCAACGAAAAATGCCTCAAAGGAAGTTGCATGTGTAAGTGTAAATTCCAAACTTCTCGCTAGATTTTTGGCTGCGGCGCAGTACGTTTAAATGTAAAAATCAAATTCTTTCTCAGTGACGTGTCGAGTCGACAACGACTGCTTCCTTGGTCACATTTGTCTTTACAATATGTGTCTCTTTGGGTGCCATTCCGATGAAGATTGCTCAGCAAGCGAAATGTGCCTGGGAAATAAATGCACAAATCCATGCGCAGCTAATCCATGTGGACCCAATGCAATCTGCAACGTAGCCAACCAAAGATCAACTTGCTCTTGTTCGAACGGATTTGTTGCTAGTCCAACAGCAAGAAGTAAGAAAGATTCAAGACTACAGAAGTACAATTTTTTTAATTTTATATTTTTCCCAATAAATAATTCAAATTGTGATTTACTTTCTGTTTCCGTTTGCAGTTGCTTGCGTGCGCTCACCTGCCCAACCGTGTCATGAGAACCGCGATTGCGCTGCCGGTAGTATATGTCGTGAGGGAACTTGCCAGCCCGTTTGTTCATCCGACAGCGGATGTCTTAGCAACGAACGCTGTGACGCACATTCTGGTGTGTGCAGACCGTTGTGTAGGAGAGACGACGACTGTAGAAGCGGCGAAGTTTGCGAAGGGCTCATTTGTGTAATTGGATGCAGGAGCGACGGTGGTTGCCCGCCTAATCGAGCTTGCGTCAACAGCAAATGTCTAGGTAAGCACGGACCGTCCGTTAACTGACCTGAATATGTACATATATCTCAAGACTGATTGATCGAAACCGAATATTTCAGATGTCTGCTCCTCCCCAACGGCTTGCGGAACCAATGCTGTCTGCTCAGTGAAGGATCACCAGAAAGTCTGCATTTGTCCACCGCCACTAATAGGTGATGCTAGTATCGGATGCCAACAACCTGTAATCCCCTGCACTAGTCAGAGTGATTGTCCTGACTCTCAGAATTGCTTTGATGGATTGTGCCGAGCAGTATGCAGAAGGTAAGCAAAGATCACATGTAAGGTGAAGTGTATTAAAAAAAATATGTATCTCTAATGCGATTTTTCTGCTCTTAACAGTGATTCTAATTGCCTGTCGGATGAGAGATGCGTAAAGGGTATATGCAAAACTATCTGCAACAGTGATGCCAAATGCGGCAAATCCCAAATATGCGAGAACAGACTCTGTGAAACCGGATGCAGAAGCGACATCGTCTGTCCAGATAACCAAGCCTGCATCAACAACAGATGCAAAGGTAAAACACTCCTGATTTTCCTTATGGATTAATATGTCGACCGAGATCATGCTAAATCAGGTTTCATTCATTCAGATCCCTGTCAAGACACGACGACGTGTGGTTCGTGCTCTCTTTGTCAAGTCATCAATCACGGAGTACAGTGTTCTTGTCCGGCCGATTTTGTTGGGAATGCGCTCATTGGCTGCACAAAAGCTCCACTGCGATGCCAGGGACAGCAATGCGAATGCGACGAAGCCGGCTACTGCACGAGGACTTGCGGCAAATCGTCGGATTGTGATTGTGGCGAGATATGCATAAGTCGAAAATGCAGGTCTAAGTGCTCTGGATCGAATTCCTGCCCGCAAGTACGCTACAATTATTTTTCAATTTTGGCTTTTGAAGAGCAAGGCTCAAATGAGAAATTAGGTTTGGTCAATAGTGCATCGTTATGCAGTAATAATGATGTTCCTTCAAAGGGTCAAATATGTTTGGGAGGCGCCTGTGTTGCCGGATGCCGAAGCGATTCTGACTGTGCAAACGATCAAGCCTGCAAGAACAAGAAATGCAGAGATCCGTGCATCGGTAGCGACTCCCCATGCGGAATCAATGCATTGTGCAAAGTTTCCCAACACAGGGCAGTTTGTCTTTGTCCGGATGGATTCAGAGGCGAACCAAGTCAGTCTTGCCAACCGTACGAATGCAATAACGATAACGATTGCGAGTCAAATAAATTTTGCGGCTCGGACAAAGCATGTAAAAACCCTTGCCTTGAAAATGGCGCTTGCGGTGTCAACGCACAGTGTAAAGTCATAAATCGCAGGAAGCAATGCTCATGTCCACCAGGATTAATTGGAAATCCGGAAGTTGAGTGTAGACAAGGTATGAAAATTTGAAACTTCAAATACAAGTAAGTATCTCAAATTGTAACTTAGGTAAATATCCTCTTTCATTCGTTCAGGTGGTAAAGAATGCTTGAGGAACCCCTGTGGAGAAAACACGAGATGCAGAGATATACCTGGAGGATTCGAGTGCTCGTGCAGGGCAGGGTGCACCGGCGATCCGTATAGGGGCTGTATATGCCACGACACTCTGGTCAGTCTTTGCCGCGACATCCGATGCGGAAAACATGCCCAATGCCGAATAGGTGGTCTCGGTGAACCCGAATGTTTCTGTCCATCCAGCAATCCAATCGGTGATCCCTACATCGAATGTAAGCGGGATTTATTTTATTTAGATCATCGCACGGCACGAAAACCATTATTTTCTCTTTGCGATACTCTCTTAAATGTCCAAAATTATAATGGTGAAAAAGTGAAGTTGAATTAAATAAAAATTCATTTTAACTATGCAGGCAGGAGCGACAAGACACCGGCCGACTGTCGAACCAAAGGCTGCGGTAAGGGTGCCGAATGTATCAGAGAAGGCGTCGTCTTCGTCTGCAAGAAGGGTAAGTTCTCTTCTGCGTTCTTTAAGAGTAACTTAACCGTGCATGAGAAAAACATATTTAAAATGAAAACAGCACGTTGGTTTAAAACTGTATACATAAAGCCACTCCTGTTGTTGTTCTGTGTACCGATTCAGCATCTGACCAAATCCTTCTCACAAGATGTTTAATACTGCACAAAACTCGGAAAGTTTTTGTTCCTTTTTTTGTTTACTGGACACCCCCACACCCACCGCCCCACATCCCCGGCTTCGGAAATAAAAATCTTTTCACTGAATTAGCTACCATTAACTGCTTACACGACAATCTCCCTGGCTCCTATTTTGTATATATTATCACTACATGTATAAAATTTTGTAAAATACGTAACTAATTTTTTTTAATTTATATCGGCCATATTTTTTGTTTATTTTAATTATACAGTACAAATAACAATTTTTATTTTTGACATTACATCACTGAGGGTTTTGGTAGAAAGCTTTTTTTTACATGTGTATATTTACGTTCATCTATATATATATATATATTTTTGGGGGGAGTTGGGATGGTGAATGTAACTGAACAGGTTCCAATCTGCCTCATTCTTAACTTGCCTCCCCTAAGATAAAGAGGAAACGAAATTGGGGAGGTCGATGGGGAGGAAAAGAATTATTTAAAAAAAGGCGGGAAAACTTTACCTCGCTTTTTTGAATTCTAGCATGAAGTATTTACCTCAGGAAATGATTTCGCATTCTTTGTGCAAGAATTCGTTAGGAAAGCTTTTAAAGGGCTTCCACTTCATAATTTCGCGCCAAAAATAATTTTAATTCATAGTATTTATATTTGTATTTTATTCATGTTGTTATGAAGACAGATTGGGAACTGTGAAAGGAACATTTTCATAAATACATTTTACAGGTAACGATAAAAAGCGTTTTGTGTTCTTCCTTGGTTATTCTGTCTTGTCTGTCATTTTACTTATGTGTTGGCATGTATTTGTGAGAAAATCCTTTCACGGTTCTTGTTGGATCTGTACCTATTTTCTTTTGTTTTCGCGTATCGTTTTTTTGAACGATTCACTGAGGGGTGAAATTCAAAAAGGCGATGCGGAAAATAAAATTTAACTTTTATAAAATGTTTCTCCATCAGATGAAAGTGAATGTACAAGTGACTTAGACTGTCCCAATGAGAAGGCTTGTATAAGTAGCCGATGCATTGACCCGTGCAGCTTGCGCGGGGCATGCGGAGAGAATGCCTTGTGCCGCGTTGTTGCGCACAAGCCGAGATGCTCTTGCCCGCATTGCTACATCGGAAAGCCGTACAAGGAGTGCAGACCGGACCCTCATTGTGATACGGATGAATCGAGACCGGCGTATCCAGGATCGAGCAAATGCGAAGACGACGACGATTGCCCTCACAACGAAGCCTGCGAATACCGCACGGGGCGATGCGGCGATCCGTGCTCAACACATCAGATCGCATGTGAATCGAGCAAGAAATGCGAGGTTCGCAACCACAAACCGATGTGCGTTTGCAAGGGATTCGTTGTGAACAATGCGGGAGAGCTCACATGCAAGCCGGACAGAATCGAATGCAATCGCGATAACGAATGCTCATCAAACCAGGCTTGCATAAACAACAAATGCCAGAACCCGTGCACGGCAGGCAAGCGCTCTCCATGCGCCGAAGACAAAGTATGCGAGGTCCTCGACCACAAGCCCGTGTGCATTTGTCTCGAAGATTGCAACCCGAGCTTTTCGATATGCCTCCGCGACAGCGGATGTCCGTCCCATCTGGCCTGCAGAAATTATCGGTGCGTCAACCCTTGTCAGAACGCCACGTGTCCGCAGAAAGCTCCGTGTTATGTCGAAGATCACAAACCTGTCTGCAAATTCTGCCCTCCTGGATTCGTTACCGACCAAAAATATGGATGTCTCAAAGGTAAAATCGGCAAACGCAATTTCTAGTTTAAGGTACCCTACCAAAAAAAAAATATCAAAAGCTTCCGTTTAAAAAAAAAAAAAAAAAAAAACAAAGCGATCGGGGATAAAAATTATTCGGATTAAACGAAAAAGGCTTTCTTAATGCGGACATAAAACACACAGCCAAAAAAGTATTTTGTTTTTAAGCTTTTCTGGGCAAAAAAAAAAAAGAATAAAAAGCTCTAATAATTTATACATTCGGACAATTTTATTGGAAACGATGATCCACAGCAAAAAACGCCGCTGCAGTTGCTTCATTAATATAACGCGGTTTAGAGAATCACGAAAGTAATAACAGAAATAATAAAAAAGCTGTCGTCGGCGCAGAACGTAATAAAAGTAAAATAAATAAAAGAGCTAAAGCTAACAGGTCAAGCTATTAAAACGTATAAATATTTTTGATCAAAACATACCGGTTTTCGGTATCTTAGAAGATATTTCTTCCGTTTCATAATAGTTATTATTTATATATATTTTTTTCCTTTAATCTGTGTTAATATTGTTTTTCTAGAAAAACCGTAACCAAAGTCAGGTTCATTACTCTGTTCTTTTATTCTGTCTGTATTTGTATAATTATTTTTGAATCGTAATATTTACTGTTATCATTATCTTTCCGTAAAAATATTTTTTAGCTTGGAACAAGTTTTTTGCATTTCAATTTTGCTATGGAAGATAAAATATGAAAACGACGCAAGTTGAAGTTTTAAGGCTGTGATTATGTAAACTTGGGCCTCTTCTTATGGGCGCTTTTATTTTAGACGCGAATCGGGAATTGTGTTAAAAGCTTTTTCAAAAATGAAAAACGCCTCTCCCCATATACTGGTTTAAATGTTATAATATTACCGATGTAGCTTAACTAAATAAAACTCTTGTTCTGGGCGAAAAGTACCACAGACAGCCCAGCGCAACAGTAAATTACGATTCGAAAATCAAATTCCTTGTTTAACCTATCAGATTAATAGGGCTTTTGTGATTTTTCTCATTCAATAAGGATATTTTTATTCGTGAAAATATGTTTATCAAAATTCAGGAAAGGGATTTTGGTGATATAAATCTTATTTTCCTCTATTTAGTAATACTTTAATTAATTTATTCGCAGTAAATGTAAGTGGATGCGAGGAAGAAAAGGACTGTACAGGCACGGAGACTTGTATTCGAGGTCTATGTCTAGATCTCTGCGCACGAACTTCCTGTGGTCAACGAGCCATTTGCAGAGCAAAGGCACACAGGGCTTATTGTTTTTGTCCCCCCGGCTTTAATGGGGATCCGAAAGTCGAATGTCATCTCCGTTACAGCGCTACCCCAACGACCACAGAAAAAGTTCATTTTACTACAGCTCACGAACATAACGTTAAAACCGATTTGAGAAGCCCCAAGATAACGGACTCGACCAAGACGCCTTTCGGTTCCACCGGTAGTCTTATAAATGATACAGAAACGCCATTTCCCACGAAAAATACCTATTTCGGAACTAAAGAAGTAATGCACTTTCCTGCGAAAACTACTCCCCCGTACGGTGTTCATCTGATAACTAAACCCACACATGGGAAAACAACCCCCGTCGAACATGAAGAATTTACAGCACTACCAAATGACAAAACGACTGAACCGGCCACAATTTTCACAACTGAAAACTTAACGATTTATCACACAATATCAGCTTCAGCCACGAACATCACGTCTTCAAGTGCAGCACATGACATACTACATTTCTCACCAGAGTCAGCAACAGAAAAAATGATTCGCAATAAGACCGAATCAACAACCGAATCCTTTACTACCGCAGCAATCCATCACATTACAGAGGTTACGAAACCTGCGATTTGTAAAGAAAATGAACTCGGGATCGTAATATGTGAGAGGGTTACGAAAATGTGCCAAACGAACAGCAAGGGTCAAATCATTTGTACAGAAGTGAGAACTGTCACCGAAACAGCATCCGAAGGTTTTTCAAAACTGAGAACGGGAGACACCACTCGAAAAAGCACGGTTAATACAGAAGCTACTACGCTGACTTCTCAAATTTCTCCGGAAGTGAATACCGTCGATGAAAAAGCGGAAATTTCTTCGGCCACAGAAGCTGAAACGTTTGATCAAATGATATTAGATAGAGTTACCACCGGGGATGCTGAAAAGCAAAAACAGAGCACAGGTACGAGAATGCTTTCCGAAGCTACCACTTCGCCTTATGCGACATTTCCTGCCGGAGAAACAGGGAAAAGCGAAACAATTTACGGCGAAGCCGATAAAACAACTAGTGTCAAGCCCTTATCCACTTTGGTTAGCACAAGCAGCGAACCTAGAACTTTAAAACCAATTACGGACTACAAGACATCAACAGCAGGACATGAAATAGTTTCATCAGCAAATGTTAAAAAGGGAGAAAATGTGACGGAATCGCAGTTGCACGCCGACGCCACAGTGAGAGATACCCTTACAAATGGGGAACAAACAACAGTTCAACCCGCAGGATTCGACAGTGATTTGCGTGATCGAGAAAAGGAAGAAAATGTTGCAGAAAAAGCTTCAGCTGGGGATAGCTCCAAAAAATATACAACGACAGAATCGATAAAATCAACCGACAAATTGGAAGCAATCGATTTGAAGACACAGAAAACCACGGCAAGCATTTATGGAAGTGTACATTTTACCCGGACTACGCCAAAGTTTTCAAAAAGTGAAGGAACTACTCTGAAAGGTTATTTCACTTCTTCAGAAGTAACTCAACCGGAAGTTGTCTTTCGAGGGAACACGGAAGAAGTTGCGACGTCAACCGCGGAAACCTCTAAATCAAGGAAAGCTGAAATATCAACGCCACAAAATTTTATTTCGGAAGCTGGAGAGTTCACAGCCAGCGAGGGAACGGCATATACCAGAGAAGCGCCAGAATTCACGACCATTTTCATGGAACCAAACACTCATACTGTAACGGAGAAACACAAAGTAACTGTAAAAGAAGAAACACCGCGAACAGAAGCGGTAACTACAGAGAAAGAGATTCACACAATGGAGACAGTTCCTTACACTCGAGTTACAACAAAAGAAAGCACAGGAACTAAACCTTATGCAGGATTTACGACCGTAAAGCAAGAAAATTCAGAAATTACAACCGAAACATGGCAAACTTCACAATTCTACGATGGAAAAAATAAAACTGATTCTACTCAATCGGAAATCTCTACAGAAATGGCAAACCTAATGAAAACAACAATCCCTTCTCAAATGACTTTTGAAATGACGACAGAATCATTTGCCGTACAAACAGAACCGAAGACCATCGATGAAATGCTGTCGGATAAAATTACAGAGTCCGCTGGATACACCGGATCCACATCAAAGCCTCATCTTTTAACAAGCAAACCAGAAGTACAGTTCGGAGACACAGAACACACTACAAGGCACACTACAGAACAAACTGCATCAACAGAATCATTTACATCTTCAACATCCGGTCAGACCAAGACTATTTTTTATCCGGAAACTTTACAAGTGACGGAAACTGCTGAAAGTGGAGGAGAAAGAACCGCCGAAGGTTTGACTAACAATTTAAAAACTTCGGCATTTTCAACTACAAGGAAGCAGAAGAAACCGATCAAAGACGACGGAATAACGGAAACAGTTCAGTTTACGACCAAAGTGGAAACATCAACTCCAACTACCATAAGCAATGAAGAAAGATTGCTATATACCGAGTCAGTTTCAGGAATAATTTCAACGGAAAAATTTTCAGGACATACAAAACTGACTGAGAAACACCCTGGAATACTGAAAGACGTCACGGATACTACAGAAACCAAAACAGAGGAAACAGT
The DNA here is from genome assembly GCA_028565995.1 of Ricinus marginatus. Taxonomy (NCBI): domain Eukaryota; kingdom Metazoa; phylum Arthropoda; class Insecta; order Psocodea; family Ricinidae; genus Ricinus; species Ricinus marginatus. The sequence continues at coordinate 37,082 of JAOWBB010007888.1, read as the reverse complement.
TACAACGGAAACGATTCCTGATGCATTAAATACCTATCCCAAAACTTGGTGGACGGCTAAATACTTTACTACAGAAGTTCCTTATAGATCCGAATTGACTACGCAAAAAATAAAATTACCTAACAGATTAGATATTACTCATAACTTACCGGAAACAACGAAAGGTCCTCACGCAATATCACAGGACATAGATAGGCAAACCGAACCAGGTACCGAAGTAAAAAAACCAGTACATGGTAAAACGCCGGGAATCGCAAATGCCGATCCCATTGAGGAGAGATTTACGGTTCCTTCGTTCGGGTCTACCTCGATATCGCAGATTCATTCGAAGCATCCGGACCAGGAGCATCAAAAATTTTCAAATCATACGGAACCGATACCTGATGTGACAAGTTCTTACGCTAAAACTGATTCAAGAAAAATGGACGAGATTGAAAAGAAAACATCGGAAATAACAACAGGAACAAATGAAACACCAATTTACACTGATATTACAAATGCACCAGAAATGGAGGCAAAATATCCTGAAAACGTTCAAAAGGGAATCACACCATGGAAAGAGACAATAAAGACCGAAGCAGTAACCGAAAACAACACTGAAAAAGTAGTAAAATCAATGACTGAAATTCCCCAATTATTTACATTCAGTACTGCTGAAGAAACGAAAGGAACAATATCCACGATCTACGAAACGGAAGATAAAAATAAATTTAGGAAGTTGCCTGCAACAACTCCTTATACAGAAAATGTATTTTTTAACGCGGAAGATCCCATTAGAAACACAGAAGCGTTGACACATACTGAAAAGGAATTAGATAAATTTTCAACACCGTCGGTTATAATCAAAATGCAAACAACCGAAACTAAAGAGTATATTACATCAAAAACAACATCCGCGGTTCGTTCCTCTGAATTACCAACATTCGTTACAACAGCTGAAACGGAAACACCTTTTGGAATACAAAAATCTTCGGATCATATCAAAATACCATCAGAAACAGATACTGGGAAAACGTCAGAAAGCTATTCACAGACAAAAATTTTAACACATCAAACGATCACGGAAGCTGCGGAATATGAAACCGATAAAAAATACAGTGGTATTTGGCAAAATACAATACCAACATACAGATCAACAACTGAATCTACTGAAAAAACCACCTTTTCAACAAAAGACAAACCAGGAACAATTTATTTAAAAAATATAGAAACAAACACAAAAATAGCTGAAATAGAAAAACACATCACGACTCCAACACCAATTTCATTTCAAGACGAAACAGCACACGAAGAAACTGATACCAATAAGAGTAAAACTCATTTCGCCTCCTCATCACCAAAAATTAGTGAAACATTAACGACGCCCAGAATTACCGCACTATTAACAGATAACACATTAAAATTTACAGAAAATTACCCATCAATATACACAGGAAACTATGATCGTAAAACTGATTACTCGACCGAAAGTACGCCAATAACATCAGCATTTACGACGTACCATACTCCCACAGAAGAAACTTCTACGTTCACTGCACAAGAGATGACTGATTTCAGAGATCCCTCTGCTCGCACTACTTCCTCCATCAAACACTCCACTGTCACAGACACTCAAAACGTAACTCCTGTTGCTGCAACCGGATCAAAAATCACGACTCCCGAACATACACACTCTCAATTCACTTCCCGAACTACAATTTCACGCGCGCCACAAACACAAACCACACCGATTCGCACCACATCTCGACTGGAAGTAGGAGGAACCGAAGCGCGATTCCCTCCTTCTCCAGACGCGACTTCTTATGCCACGTCGTTCTCCAAAACGATCACGACTGAAGCCCGGTTCGCGAAGCCCTACGACTACACCGTTCACATTCACGAAACAGAGGAACAAACGCAAACCCACGAAGTTACATCGCTTACAGAAATTCCCCTATCCACGAAACTCGACAAACATCCCGGACACCGGGAAACCACACACCCATCGAAACCTCAAAACGAATACGGCGGCACTGCACCTTCTTACACGACCCAGGGGACAAAACGGAAAATGACACTCGTTCCCGAATCAGATATTCCGATCGAACATAAGTCTACCGAGTACGGCGCCGAAGTCAAAGGAAGCACAACTTCGTTCGCCGAATTTTACGATGCGACAACCGCCTACGTTTCAGAAACTGAGACAGCTCCAATTACGACGGGGACGAAGGACAGAGACGACAGAATCAAACAGTATCCGACGACGACCGAGCCTGCGTACGCAACTGTAAAAACAAGCGAATTTTCCAGATACCCTAAAACAACGCAAATCTCCGGATCGTCGACGAGACACAAAACTACAACAGACTCGGACGCCACAATACCACTTCATACTCTCCACGTGAAAGAAACTACAGAACATGGACCGAGCTCGGCTCGTGCCGCGACAGAAATCCGAGTAAGCGAGGGCCCAATTTACACAACAACCGCTCCGGTACCGGGTTCCGAAACCCAATCCACCTCTCCAGATGTAGCCCCTGGAACTATTACAAAACGGCCGGCAACCGACCATCGCGAATCGGACAAAACCACTGGAACCAAATCCACACAATATGCTGACGAAATTTACAATGTTACAACTCTCTCCTCAGAACTCGAATATCCGGGAATCGCGAAAACTGCTGGAACGACTGAAACGACGGTTCCATTCGGAAGAAAAGAACAAACCGAATCGACTCCGAAAGAGATTCCCACCACGCACGACACGCATTCGACATTCGGAACAGATAAATATTCGCCGTACGCGACAACGGGAAGTATCGGAACCGAAACAGAAAAGATTCGGACGACTCCAATCTACGAATGGACGAGACCAACGGAAAAGGAAACGTCTGGATCTTCCGAAACCGCGAAAGACTCCGGAAGCAGTACGGACTCTGTGCACGGCTCGGCTACTTCCCGAATGGAAACTACCCCGTTCGTAAAGGAGACAGAGACAAGTTCCTTAGCCGCAGCCTCCGATACTGGTACCGAAACTACCCTCCGTCCAGTATCCGAAATAAAACCTGGAACTGAATCAAGTTCACCGTTTACACAAGTCTCAGGGGATACAAAACTTTATATGAAATCTACTGTTACCAGCATTGCAAAGACACAGGCTGATGTTTTTGATATCGGAATTCGTGAAAATACTGCGGACATGGGAATGGCACCTGAAAAAAGTGTGACAGAAAAATTTACATCTCCAGTAACTGCAAGTTCTGTTGATGACAAACTGAGAATTGAAAAATTATCGACTGTTAATTTGTCCGAAATGGTCACGTCAATGGAGACATCGGCAATAAATCTTACAACCAGCTCTGAAAAGTCATTTACAGATGTGGTACATGACATAAGTGTAACTGAACAAGGGAAACACGACGAAACTGCAACAGCATATAGTGCAACTGTTAAAGGAAATGAAAGCTTTACGATGTTTCCTCAGAAAACCAGCAAAACCGAAACTGGTGCAGAAAAACCTGAAATGACTACTAAGTTATATTCTGAAACAGATGACACTGAGTTTTTAAGGAGTACCATAGGGTACGATACGGAAAGAACAGGAGAGAGTGCGGTAACGTTAGCAGCTGGGGAAATCAGCACAGTTAGCACATTAGGAGCAGATAAAACGGAAATTTCAAAAGATCAACGTACATCATTATTCGGTTTTACCCCTCAATTGATCACCTCCATAATGACAACTGTAAAAGAATATTTTACCACGCCTAAAAGTACAGAGGCAATCGAGAAAAACGTAAATCGTAATGAGGAAGAAGAAACTGTCCCAGAACGTGCAACAGAAAGTGGCGAGAAAGGAAACGGAAATACTTTACCCGCTGGAAATTTTATAACCGAGGAAAAAGAATCTCCTGAACTGCAAGAAAGGACAAAGCCCATCGAAGAAATGACTTTAGCTGAAAATGAAGTGGAGGCCACGACAGCAGAATCTAAAACAGATTTGGATCTTCAGACCATCACCAAATATAAGGCACGATTCACTACAGAAGAAACAGCACACACTAAACCCTACGAGTCCTCAATGCTTGCCTCGTCTGCACCAATCTCATCTGTGACATTACCGTCGAAATCAACGACAAAATTTCCGACAACGATTTCAGAGTATTTTCCTACACAGCATCCAATGGCTGGCAATATCACCGTAATCACCGGCGTGTGGGATACCTCTAAAACAGATGAGAGAATGGTTACTCACAAAATTCTGAACTCCGGGAAGACAGAAAGTGAAAAAGCAATTACACCACGAGTAATTACCTCACCGACAGAAAGTAAAATTTTTGAAACAACAACTGCGAGTGAAACATCCGAACCTTATACAGGAGAAGAAGAGTCAAGAAAATCTGCAACTCAAATAACCAGCGCGACCACAGCCAGAACTGGTTTAACCGATGCACATGCTGACAAAATAACGATTCATGCATTAATCCCCACTACCGAGTCAATGAATTCCTCTTCTGCTTTTGCTGAAACAGAAAGTTCCACAAAAATCACTTTCACAGGGGAATCCAAAAGCAGGGAACCACTGTCATCCACAATAGCTTTAGAACCTGCGACAAAAACCTCGACTGAAGACTCCCTAAAACCTAAGCAGACGAAAAAAGTGTCAACTGAGAGGTCTCACACTACTAAGTTTTCTACCCCGATGTTTGAAAAAGCAGAAACCTCTTCACCAGTCACGATTACAGTAGGCTACACAAGCGAAAAGACTGACAAACACCAGACCGAAACACAATATAAAGATGTAATGGAGAATGAGGCGGAAACTGAACACACCAAATTACTAAAAGCGGAAGAGGAAACTACGGAGTTTCGCTTGGCAACGACGGAAAGTAAAATTACGGAGACAAATTTTATAACTAGCCAAAAGCAAAAAACGAAGATGAATTATCCCTTCGAACTGTCGAGTATCACACCATTAACTGAATCGCCCACCTTATTCAAATATGACTCTCCAAGCCAAGCTGTTACAGACATGCGAAAGACCACTACGAGATTATATACTGAAATACCTTTCACAAGCAGCGAATACGAAGGAAAAATATTCACCGAAGAGGTCACTGGGAAAACAGTCGAACACTTAACTCAGACCACATCAACAGAAGATATTTCGGGATTGATGAAATTTACAACGGAAGAACTCATCCAAGATGAGATCAAAACACCGATAATATATGAAACGATTTCAACGAATTTTACAAAATATTTAGAAAATACAACAAAAGCAGAATTTTTTGAAACGCAGACAGCAGGATGGGAAACATCTTCGTCAGAAGCTACATTTACAAGAAGAAAAGAGGAAATTACGAAATATTCGGTTGCCGATAAAGCAACGGAAGCAACCGAGAATACAAAACCCATAAGTATTACGGAAAAACGGGAAACGACAACTTCCCTTCCGGAAGACACGGGAGAACCTTCATCAAAGACGCCGCAGAAGACGACGGATTTAAGAACCGAGTTTGAAACGGAATCAACAGGGAGAGCAGAAGAGCTGCCCGACACAGAAACGTATTACGAATATTCCCGACCCGGCTCATACGTGCCGCGTATCACAAAGTGGCCTCATGTGATAGGTAAAACGGAGGAAATATTGAAGATAACATCGACGGCACTGCCAGCGGAATTAACTGCGAAACATACCACGAGAAATGCTGCAAAAGCCAGCAGTTCTGTCTCTGAAGACACTAAAACATCCTTTACGGAGCCGACGATGGTAAAAGCATCAGAGAAATCAGTAACTTCTGCTGGAGTTGAAGAAGAAACATCCACGGTTCAAGAACTGCAAGCGACACGAAGGAATACCGAATTACCTTTTTATCCGGGAATATCTAGAAAGAAAGGAGTAACAATGCCGACGACCGAATCTGCAATAGAGAGCCAGACTCATTCATCAAACGCGGCTACTGAGTCAGCAACCTCAGCGATGAAGCCACAGGTAACCGAGGGTGGTACTTCAACCCCTCATGTAACAGAAGTGATGAAAGATATAGATAAAACGATGGGAAAAGCAGATTCATCAAGCGAAGATCTTTTAAGCAGTGATGATTATCCTGCTTATACAGAAAAAACGAAAACAACGCAGCAAATTATTGCATATCCTGAAACCCACGAAGAGCATGTAAAAGAAGTAGACACGGGAAAAATTACGCGTATTCCGGCTAATGTAGAAACCAACAAGGAAAAAACGACAACCGAATATACATCGCCATCGGTTGAGGAAAGAACTTCCATTGCCGGATATGAACGAAATATTACGGCGATAACTGAAATGGCAAGAACAACAACAGAAGGAGCTTTATTCACGACAAAGACCAGTAAAGATTCAGAAACAACTAAAAATCCGGAATTTGAAAGAAAGAAAAGTACGCAGCCGACTTTCACGGATAAGCCTGAAAGCGGAATCTCATCAGAGGAAATGATAATAGGAACAGAAAATGACCAAGAAACTAAAGAAGCTGGAAAGACGCAGACAACGAGCGAGCATCCCACGTCAAAGAAATTCGAATACTTCACACCACACACTCGTCTGCAGGAAGAAAACGAGTCACCATCATACACCGCAAAATCACAGCTACCATCGGAATATACAACCGTCTACACAGATGCTGAAAAATTTGCAAAAGTAACTGAATTTACAACAAATGAGTACTTAAAAACTTCAGAAGGAACAACTTTGTATCCCTCAATGGACGGAGAGAGCACTTCTAAAGAAACGGAGATTCCAAAATACACAAGTCAAAGCACGGCAACATATATAACTGAAGGAACCCCAGAAAAATTTGCACTTCCCAGTGTCACAAAGAAAAATGAATACACAACGGTAAGCACTGAATTTGGAAAAACCGGAATAACTTTAACCTTACCGACAACAAAACCAACAAGAAAATATAAATTTACGATACCAGCAGAAAAAGAGGCTACAGAAATTGAAATACTAAAATCCACTACAGAGAAATTCAGTACTCATAAAACTGAAGAATCTGAATTCACTCACATTTACATACCAACGGAACGAACAACAGGAGTAGAGGAGTTGCACGAGATCCCGTTGCATAGGAAAAAATCTACTATTATTCCTCATTCTACAACTCAGACATTGACAAAAATTCCAGAAAAGAATCTTTCGAGTGAAAAACCGGATATCTTTACAATTACAAGTACAGACGAAATCGACAGAACGCAAATGTTAGATGAAAACCTCGATGCTTACTCAACAACAGAAATTGGGGGACAACCGACTGAAATCGCACACCAAAAGACAACGGTTGGAATAGAATCAACACCAAGCCATCAAAAGAAACATCAAAAAATACATACAAAATATACGAATTATGAGTCGGAAATATCTGAAATAACGACGACACCACTAACACATCATCCACCAGAATCCACAACATCTGGAACAAGAAAAAGCATTTACATAAAAAAAGAGAAAACAGAAAAGCCAGAAACAACCCTTACAACTCCGAAAAAAATACCCCATTATACTTCACAATACTATGAAACCATTAAAAAAGTAAGTGATATTCCATTCACAAAAGTCCAACTAGAAAATACAACCGAATACAATATCATTCAGTTAGCGACAACAGGAAACCATGATCGTAAAACTGATTACTCGACCGAAAGTACGCCAATAACATCAGCATTTACGACGTACCATACTCCCACAGAAGAAACTTCTACGTTCACTGCACAAGAGATGACTGATTTCAGAGATCCCTCTGCTCGCACTACTTCCTCCATCAAACACTCCACTGTCACAGACACTCAAAACGTAACTCCTGTTGCTGCAACCGGATCAAAAATCACGACTCCCGAACATACACACTCTCAATTCACTTCCCGAACTACAATTTCACGCGCGCCACAAACACAAACCACACCGATTCGCACCACATCTCGACTGGAAGTAGGAGGAACCGAAGCGCGATTCCCTCCTTCTCCAGACGCGACTTCTTATGCCACGTCGTTCTCCAAAACGATCACGACTGAAGCCCGGTTCGCGAAGCCCTACGACTACACCGTTCACATTCACGAAACAGAGGAACAAACGCAAACCCACGAAGTTACATCGCTTACAGAAATTCCCCTATCCACGAAACTCGACAAACATCCCGGACACCGGGAAACCACACACCCATCGAAACCTCAAAACGAATACGGCGGCACTGCACCTTCTTACACGACCCAGGGGACAAAACGGAAAATGACACTCGTTCCCGAATCAGATATTCCGATCGAACATAAGTCTACCGAGTACGGCGCCGAAGTCAAAGGAAGCACAACTTCGTTCGCCGAATTTTACGATGCGACAACCGCCTACGTTTCAGAAACTGAGACAGCTCCAATTACGACGGGGACGAAGGACAGAGACGACAGAATCAAACAGTATCCGACGACGACCGAGCCTGCGTACGCAACTGTAAAAACAAGCGAATTTTCCAGATACCCTAAAACAACGCAAATCTCCGGATCGTCGACGAGACACAAAACTACAACAGACTCGGACGCCACAATACCACTTCATACTCTCCACGTGAAAGAAACTACAGAACATGGACCGAGCTCGGCTCGTGCCGCGACAGAAATCCGAGTAAGCGAGGGCCCAATTTACACAACAACCGCTCCGGTACCGGGTTCCGAAACCCAATCCACCTCTCCAGATGTAGCCCCTGGAACTATTACAAAACGGCCGGCAACCGACCATCGCGAATCGGACAAAACCACTGGAACCAAATCCACACAATATGCTGACGAAATTTACAATGTTACAACTCTCTCCTCAGAACTCGAATATCCGGGAATCGCGAAAACTGCTGGAACGACTGAAACGACGGTTCCATTCGGAAGAAAAGAACAAACCGAATCGACTCCGAAAGAGATTCCCACCACGCACGACACGCATTCGACATTCGGAACAGATAAATATTCGCCGTACGCGACAACGGGAAGTATCGGAACCGAAACAGAAAAGATTCGGACGACTCCAATCTACGAATGGACGAGACCAACGGAAAAGGAAACGTCTGGATCTTCCGAAACCGCGAAAGACTCCGGAAGCAGTACGGACTCTGTGCACGGCTCGGCTACTTCCCGAATGGAAACTACCCCGTTCGTAAAGGAGACAGAGACAAGTTCCTTAGCCGCAGCCTCCGATACTGGTACCGAAACTACCCTCCGTCCAGTATCCGAAATAGATGCAGTTACAGATGGATATTTAAAAGTCAAAACTTCCACGGAATTTACTGAAACCACTTATTCGGGAAAAGTAATAACTGCGGAATCATTTGAAGTTAGTGATGCGTCAGTGAAACCAAACAGAACTGAATCTCGCCCAGTTGACTATGGTGCAGATGAAACAACTCTGGGTGTGACAAGTTCTGGAATTACAGAAAAGCAGGCACCAAAACATCATGGTCTGGAGACAACGACTGTTGTACTAACCAGCATTCGATATGGTGCGACCAGTAATACGTACGAACCTGCTAAGACATATGAAACATTGACCAAATCAACAGATCTTGTTGAGAGTGATGCCACTGTTACTGAAGGAGGGTTTTTTGATTCTAAAACTGAATCTACCACCGAAAATAAAAGTACAAATTACATTCCAATGGCTACAGTTACACCTTCAGGTTCATATAATACAACCAAGAAAGTTACATCGGTGGAACCCGCATCAGTCAAATTGCTACCAGGTTACACTGCCACAGTGCCCGATTTATTAACAAAGGAAACCGGATTTAGAACAAGTAAAAAAGAAGAATTGCATAAAGGCACAACTCAATTATTTTCCACAGGAACTCAAAGTTCCATATTTGAAGGAGAAACGACGGAAATAATGACAACCATTATGGTAAAGGGAAAACCTACAGCCACGTATAGAAATGAATCGTCCACTAGAACCAAAGAACCAGAAATGAAATTCGAGAACCGGACCACTACTGCTTTGTATCATCGTGAAGATTTCGTTTCAAACATAACTTCAAAAGGAACATCAATGACAGTACCAAAGGAGACTGAAAATGTCTTAATCGTGACGCCAGAATCTACTTTAGGTCCTTACGGCACTGAAGTTGCGTCTGACACTTATACTACTTTGTTTAATACTGATCAAAGACAAATAACCACTAAAATTTTACCTGCAACAAAATCAATCGTTTCATCAACCGAACGTTTAATTGATAGTGAAACTGAAAAAGTTCATTATGGGGATACCGAAGCGTCACTTAGGGATGTAACTAAAGTAACCACCAAAAAGACAATTACTCCGAAAGAAGAAATATTACCAATTGTGACAAAATTAACTGAAAGAACGACAGAAACAGAATTATCGAAAATGACACTTCCACCCTCTGCAACATATTCATCAAATTATACTGTAGGTGTAAAAACTGAGCATCCGGATTCAGTAACAGAAGGTACAATATCAGTGCCCACGAGGATAGTGGACGCAGCTGATCTGTATAAAACTTATTCCACTTTTCAAAGTACAGAAAAACTTGATGCCTTGACAAGTGCACATGATTTAATGCATAGAAAAGGATCGGCTACAGAAACAAGCGAAGAATCGATGGGATTTACTACACACGCAGAATCAACCACTTTCAGCTACGTTGCGACAGAACCTGAAATAAGAAGTAACACTTTTGCCAAACCAACTGATGAAGGACCGACCAGGAGCGTCACCGGTAGAACCACTTACCCTGCTAGTGAATCATTCGGACAGATGACCACCACTAACGGATACTCCACCCTGGTCTTACTAACCGAACCAGAATCAAAATCAATCTACCCACAGCACGTTACTAAAAAAATTTATGAAGATAAATCGCCGGAAACGATTTACCCTAGGAAATCTACTACGGACAGCAAAGGAATCTTTACCCAAACTTCATCCCTTAAGTCCGACCTCGAAACGAAAACTTCGAAGCCCATAATGTCAAACGATAGAAAAAGCACAGCTGATGAAACAAATTATACCAGCGAAATACCTGCAACGGAAATGGGAATTAACGACAGAACGGAAACTATCGGAACGATTAATACAAAATACGGTCTCAAAAGGCCTGGCACTTTGTTTTCGACTACCGAATTTCCGACACATACGTCAAAAATTGAAGAAGCAGAAAATCAAACGCCTGTTCATGAAGACGAAATTCACGATTTGGCGGAGGACTCTACGAAATTTACTAAATTCAGTGATAGGAGAGTCGCAGGTCAAACCCATCCAACCTCCAAAACTACAAAAGTAACGGAGAGTGTTCCAACATCTTTACTTACATCTACAACGACAAAAGCTGGTGTAACACAGTTCGAAGGCGCTGAGGCAACAGTTACAGATAATCCAGAAAACGAAGACATATTTCAGTCATCTGATGTTCGTGTCACCAAACTTGGATCCACTTTAAGTGATTTGCCGGGAGTGACGGAACATGCAGAACAAATTGAAAAATTCAACGACACTAAGTTTCTAAAAGGTGAAACAGTAAGCCATACGGAAACCACACATGGAACAATCGAGATTTCTCATCCGGAGGAAAGTTTTACGACGGAACTAGAACTCACAACCCCAAAGTACGCCAAGGAAGTGACAGCAAAGCACCAATCAACTACTTCCTTCTTGAAACATGGAAAATATTCCAGTCCCTCCACAATTCCTTATCACGAGACAGAAAGCATAACTCTTCCCTCTATGACCAACAGAACGACCGAAACATACGTGCCGACAGATATATCAACTTTATCCATTGACAGGAAAATTGATAAACAGACAGAAAGTTCATTGGCGACAACACTGGACACGAATACGAATCTCTATGAAAACACTGACACCAGCGGTTATGCTCAGATCGGTAAAATTGCCGATGACAATGGTCAAACCAAATTTACCGAAGCGAGTTCCTCTACACCTAAATCATTTACGACCTCTACACAAAGGACAGATGCGTATACGTTGAGTGAGAGACCAGAGAAATCCGTCAGTCCGTTATACTCAACAAGAAATATACAAGTGCAAACTATACCGGCAGAAAAAGAAACGTCAACCGTCCTTTATTCTCCAATAACGGGGGAAACATCAAGAACCCTATATCCGACGTCGGAAACATCAACAAACACTGCAAAAGTAAAAACAGAAACGTTAACAATTGGAAGTACACCAACTAAAACTAAAGCTACAGGGAAAGAAACAGAAATAACGAAAGCCACAGAAAGCACACCATATGACCAATACGATAAATTCACTGAAATGACTATTGAACCAGAAGTTACAAGAGAATTTCCTTCAACTTCGCCAATCGAAAAATTGGAACCTGAGAAAAATACGATGCCAACGCCACTAGAGTTAAGTACTAAAAAACATACAGGTTATCCAAAAGCGGACACGATGGAAAACGTAACACAAATAATACAGACAACAGCATCAAGGACAAAAAACATATCGAAATACACCACGCCGTCGAAATACAGATTTAGCACTGAACCATCACGAACGATTAAAGAATCTATCCCGACAACTCGGTCAGAAACTAAAGTCACAGACAAAGCAGAAACGTCGGCTACATTCTACAGCACACAAGAGCCGGTGACAGAAACCGAGACAATCAAAGCAGCACAAACAACGTCCAGTAGTAGATCAGTAACGAACTTATCTGCGACAGCAGAGTCCGAACACGAAACCGTCACTTTGCAAGACATAAGATTTGCTTACACTTATGCAACAGTTACCGACATGTCCGAATACACAACTGTGAGAACCGTTACAGAAGCTCGAACGGTTACTAAACAGAATTATCCGGATCTGACACTTGCAACCGAAAAGGAACCACAAACGACCAAATACAGTACTACACTCATTCCCGAAAGCGAAACAATCAGCACGGTCAAAAAGTCACTCAAGACCACGTCAAAATTACCCGTTCGACCCGAAGTTACAACCGTGCGCACTACAGTGTCTGAGGCAACAAAAGTCTTTGATGCGACTGAAACAACACCGATATCCAAATCATCAGCTGTCGCTGCAGGCACCGAAGAATCTCCTTACGGTCCGGTTACCATCCCCGTCCCCGCAAGCGGAATTCGGACATTCGCCCCCGAAACCACCGAATCCGATACGCATACATCCGGATTGTCCTCTTACACTTTCCGCGATGGCCACGGTAAGACATCGCTGGAGATTTTCAAAGACCAAACAACCGAAGCGTTAAGCGACATGAAAACGTCCACGGAATCAAACGAAAGCGCGGCAGAGACAGTCCTCCCAGGCCTCCGGGGTAGCGGCTGTACATCCGACAGCAATTGTTCCCAAAGCGAAGCCTGCATCAAAGGCACTTGTCGGGACCCGTGCGTTTATTACAAACCCTGCCCTGAAAACACCACGTGCGGAAGCGAAGACCACAACCCTGTTTGCCTTTGCGAACTCGTTGATGAAATCTTCACTATCACAAATCACTGTACAATACACCCAGGTAAACACAAAAGAAAAACGTTCAGAAAAACACAAAACACAATTTTCTCTTTATTTATATTTCTTTCTCTTTCACTGTCTGTTTTTTTTTTTTTTTATTTTCAGTTGTGTCAAACATTAGAAAAACTCGGTGATCCGTGATTTCAATGATCTAATACAGATTTGTATTTTGATACAACCCCTTACTCGTTCCCAAAATTAATTCTTAAAAAATATATAAAACCCAACAATAAATATCAAATTTTTAATCCTTTTTTTTTAAATTTTTGCAGTCGCAAATTTACTTTTTAAATATTTCAAACTAGAGAAAAAAAGTTTTTATATTTTCAACTTTTATGCTAAAAAAAAAACCATCGTAAATTTTTTCACCCCAATCGAATATAAACTGCGATACAAGTAGAATAAGTTTAAAATTTCATCAATCGGAAAAATTTTTTTCCTTTTCCATGGCAATCAAAGCTTCTCCGTTATATTTTTAAACATGTTGTGCCTCTCTGCAATGCAAACCGAGTTATATCTTTTTTTTTTTTTTTTTGAGTTATCAAAAAAAAGGAAACACAAGAAATCACAATACACACATGATTGACACAAAATCAGAAAAGGAAAATCTTTAATATTGCTTTTCTGTTTTAAGATTAAACTGAACAATCTTACTTAGAAAACAAAGTTCCAAAACACACACGGACACAAGATGGAACTCCGCTTTTCATATTTTTGAATGGGAAAGGATAGAACTACAATTAGACAACCAATGCCTTTCTTATACAAATTTTATTTTCTATAGTTTGTTTAGATTTGATACATTCTAGATATCTTGTTTTTTATCTGTTTTACAGTGGCTTCTAAGATTTGAAAAAGCACTACCGTTGCTGGTACTACTACGATAGTCAACGCTTTACCACGACTAGTGGTCTGCTAGTCGCCTGAGCATAAACATAAAAGACAGATGCACCTTTTTTTACCTGTATCTATTGTCTTGAAATATTTTGATTGTTTGTTTTGTATGTTTTTTCATTACTTTTCTTATTATGTAATGTAGAAAACTGATTTCAGGGAGGGGGAGTATCAATATTCTTCACTGCTATATATATATATGATTTTCTTATTGTTTCATATGCGAATGAAAATGCCTCACAAATTGCATTCTTTTACTTCATACAAATATTATTTTATCGTATTAATAATATTGTTGTGTATGCAAATACGGCATAAGTAGTGCATGTCCGCTTAACTGCATGAGCATTCGTTAGATCAAAAAAAATATTAAATCCAAGGTGGGGAAAAAAATTAAATGTGTTAAAATGCTTTGCTTAAATCACAACATGAGGCTTTACTGTACAAATGCTTTAAGTGCTTTGTTATTTATTATGTTAATTTATTTACTTATGTATATATATATATATATTTTTAGTTATTTAAGTGTTTTTTTTTAAATTTTAAGAGATTGTTGCTTTTCAAAGAATGCATATTAATGAGTAATTGAATTTGGCAGAAATCAAATGCTATCAAGACTCTGATTGTTCGTCGCAAAGAAAATGCATCGAAGGCAAATGCCAGAATCCTTGCACTCTCACCAATCCCTGCAAACCACATGAAGAATGTCAAGTTCGGAAGCATCAAGCTGTATGTGTAAAAGGTACGGAATCATCTCAAATCCTAATATTTTAAACGGTATAAAATTAAAATATTTTATCATTTATTACATTTTTAAAGTGCTTCAAACATTTTGTTAAGTTCAATTTTTCGTTTAATTTTCTTTCACAGTTTGTCAGTGTCAAAGAAATTCAGATTGTCAACCCCCTTTCGAATGCGATGGATGCAACTGCATTGCAATCGGTAATGATTCTTGTCTTTTATTCAAATTCGAAACGTACGTGGGAAAATAGTTACCATTTATCTTTAATCTGGAAATCTAAGTAATTTAAATTCATAATAATAGGTCGAGATCCAAGCAGAATCGGTTGTCAGCACTGTCCGGAGGGAGTTTCGTGTGATCCTTTCACTGGTGCCTGCATTACAGGTATTTTTACTAAAGGTCTAATTTCCATATTAACTAACATTTTGTTATTCTCTCTGAAAAATCTCTTTTTTTTTAACTCTGTACTTAAGTTTGCATAGGCTTATGTAATAGACAGTCCGGCAAGGTAAGTCATAAAAGTGTTTCGTATAGTAGAAAAAAATATGTTAAATTATATATACATATGCAAGTTAAAGTTTAGCATGTATATAGACTGTTCTTCGAATTGTTTTAAATGATGCTGTGGCAAAAAAAAAAATACTTAATCTTCACTTTATTCTGTCATGAAATATATTTCTATGTATAAAAAACAAAATCTGGAGCTTATAATATGTATAAAGTGGTATTATTGAGTGCAAACGGAACTTTCCTTGTAACTATACTTTTTTTTAAATTAACAAGTTATTGCTTATGAATATTATTATTATTTAATATAGCCAATACACTTTTCTTTATGTTTAACTACATAATTCTGTTAATAATTTATATTTTTATAATTCTTAATATTAATTTAATACTAACTATCTCTAAATGTTCTTTATTTTTCTTTCTTTTCCAATATTAGAAGGAAGCTCAACAACTGCGCAGGAGTATCTTTCATCGGATATTAATACGAACTCTGACAAATTAAACCTGTATAATACTTTCGATACTTCTGATATTGCTCCTACTACTTTTACTGTCTTTACCGCAACTATTTCTCCAAAAGCTGATGCTAGCAATATTACTTACAATCTTACAAAAATAACTAGTGTTACTTCCTCTTCAAACAACTTAACTAAAT
This sequence comes from Ricinus marginatus, assembly GCA_028565995.1. Lineage (NCBI taxonomy): Eukaryota > Metazoa > Arthropoda > Insecta > Psocodea > Ricinidae > Ricinus > Ricinus marginatus. The sequence goes on along the minus strand of JAOWBB010007888.1, from coordinate 20,774 downwards.
TATTTAATTTTGATAATAACAATGCCGATGATTATGGTGCATTAATTAAATTGAGAAACGCCATCCAAGATAAGTTGGAGAATTCAACAGATTCTTTACATAGCACTACGTTATCCGATTTACCGAAAGACCACGTAACAAATCTGAACGACAATGAAATGGATATTGATTTCGGTGACATGATGGTATCCGAGACGACTTCTTATTACAGCGTAGTCACTTCTCCTTTTCTAAATGCAGAAATGACTACAGAAGAAAACGATAAAATAACGGAAATAACTACGTTAGATACAGACGAGAGGGGTGAAAACAATCGCACACACTTCCCTTCATCATCGTCGAAGGATGACTCGGAATCCGAGGTCCTCACTGAAAACGTGAAATCCGTCACAGTCGCAACGAATAACTCACCGTTGGAGCTCCTTGAAAGAGAGGACGAGGCAGCCAACGAAGCTTGCACTTCGAACAGGACCTGTACCTTCGATCGCACAAGCGACCTGTCTTCGAACGGCGAGGACAATTCAACAGTCGGAAGCGAGGAGATCAAGGACCTGCTGGCCACGACCGAGGCCCAAGAGGGAGGTTCGGAGGATGCCGACGACGAAGAGGAAGAGGACGAAGAATACGATGAAGATGAGGACGGCGATGAGGCCAAGATCGAAAAAGGTTCCTTCGACGATGACGGGGAAACAGACACGACAAACGTAACTGAATCGCAACCCCCTTCGTCCACAACTATTGCTCAGACAGATGAAATGACTGTGACATGTACAAAGAGTAAGGATTGCGCGATGACCGAGAGTTGCAGGGCAGGGAACTGCGTAAATCCTTGTTCCGGTCTAGAATGTCCTGGAAATTCGGTTTGTCGGGTCAAATTTCATGTAGCTCTGTGCATTTGTCCAGTGGGGCTCAGCGGAAGAGATTGCTCTCAAGGTATCGCACAATTATTATCTGTGGAAGAAAATTCAATGAGAATTAAAACAATGCTCCACAATAAATGATTTTCATTTTGCGCCTGATAATTAAATTCGTTACTGAATTTAATTGAGAACTACATTCTCTTCTCGTATAAATCGCCTAATTAAATATTCTTATTGAAACTTTAATTCTTTCAGCGTCATATTTACAAAATTCTTTTTTTTTTTTCTTTTCAAAATTCTCTGCAAAATTTCTGCTTAAAACTACAATCATTCCCTTGTCTAAGAACAATAATCTCAATTGATGTATTCCAAAACTGTATTCTGTTTTTTTTTTATCGCAAGTATATTAATAAAAATAATCTCTGCAGCCACCGATGGCAGACCCAAGAAAACGCACTGCGAATCAGAGTCGGATTGCTTGGACTCTGAAGCATGTTACAGGGGTTTATGCGAAGACCCTTGCGAGTTTGCCAATGCCTGCCACACCACGGCCAAGTGTCATGCTATGGCCCACCGACCCGTTTGTACGTGTCCGAAGGGATACGAAGGAAATCCTGCTGTTAGGTGCTTCAAGACTAAAGCATCATGTAAGAGCTTGTAATATATAAACAAAATATTTTTCACTTTACGTAGCTAGAGAACACGATTTCTGTTATTCCAATTCATTTTGGAAAAAAAATTTAAAAATTTTACTCCCCTGACGTTTATTAATAAGAAAATTAATTACAGTAAAAAATATTTAAATAAAACTGAAATTGCACGGAGGTAAGTAATTAATTTAACAGTGTAACAACATGTAAATAATACTTTAACATTACTGAAATCGTGCACTCTAAAATATAAAACACTAAATTTGCGTTGTAAAAAACGAAATTGAAATATTTACTATCCTACGTAAAATAATTTAAGAAATATGATATTACATTCGTGGCTTTCGTGGCTTACATTAATAAAATTCACTTTCTAGCACTCATAATGAAAGCGCCAGATTAAGTTATAAATATGTATATGTATACATATAAATAGTATGTTCTGTTTTGTCTTATATATATATACTATAAATAGCATTCTTTGTTTTTATGTCATACCGTAATCATAATACGTTTAAAAAAGCCACATCTTTTGTATTATAAACTTCTATCGAAATCGGATATTGATGGACTTGGAGTATATACTTTTGTAAAAATTTATATATTTAACTTGCACATTCCAATAACGTGTTTTACATGCACAATATGTGAAGTAAGTCCGTATGCACCCATGATGTAATTTTCTTCCTCACTCTGTCTATATATTTATAAAATTATTTAGCCCGTTGCACAAATAACGAAGATTGTCAGCTAACCGAAACCTGCGTCGGCGGAGAATGTCAACTCCCTTGCGACCTGAGGAACCCCTGCGCACCAAATGCAGTTTGCATCAACAGAAATCACGGAGCCGACTGCAGCTGCGCCGAGGGCTACCACGGCAATGGGTTCGTCAACTGCTTGCCAGGTAATTGCGTTTTATATTTTTACACGGACGAAAGTTATCTGTGCGATCTCTTGCGATCACAAAAATCTTCTCTTTCAGTTATGTCTTACCAGCCAGTTTGCCAGTATAACGAGGACTGTCCTCCCCATCAACTCTGCGATCGCTTGAACAGACTCTGCATCAACCCGTGTTCCGAAGATTCCTGCGGCGAAAATGCAGAGTGCGTACCGAATAATCATGCAATAAGCTGCAAATGTCAAAAAGGTTTCGACGGCAATCCCTACGTTCAGTGCTTCAGAGGTAAATGGAATATGCCCGAGACATTAATTTCTGCAACAGTAAAAAAGTTTGCAAGTTACTTTTCAATTTTAGTGCTAGGATGTCAGAGCGACGACGAATGCCCCGGTAACGAAGCTTGCATAAACCGAAAATGCAGCAACCCCTGTAAATGCGGCCCGAATGCAATTTGCGAGGTGTTGCACCATAAAGCAACCTGTAAGTGTTTGCCCGGCTACCAGGGCAACCCGACGTCGGGGTGCCAGCCACCCTCCAATCCATGCGATCCGAACCCCTGCGGCGTCAGTGCCCTTTGCGAAATCGATAACGGCAATCCGATATGCTTCTGTCCGAAGGGTTTAACGGGCAATCCGTTCAAGATATGCAGTAAGTGAATTTCCATTAGGTTTCAGCAAGGCATCCTCAACGTAAAGATTCTGCATTTGGACTGAATGATCGATGCATTTCAGTTCCGGAGGGAAATGAATGCGAACCGAATCCATGCGGACCCAACTCGGGATGCAGGGTTTACAATGGGTCCCCAAGATGCTTCTGCCTTCCGCAGTATGAAGGTAATCCTCCGGAGGTGCCCTGCGGACTCCCGAGTAACCCTTGCGAACCTTCTCCATGCGGCCCGAACACTCAGTGCACACTACTGAGCAACGGTTTTGCGAAATGCACCTGCCTTCCTGGTTACATCGAATCTCCGAACACCGTGCGAGGCTGCATCGAGAAAAAGAACCCCTGCGACCCTAACCCTTGCGGACCTGGAGCCATTTGCGATTCGAACCGATCTCCGGTGTGCTATTGTCCGGAGTCAACTGTCGGAAATCCGTTCAAGCAATGTAACGGTAGGGATTGCAACAAAAAATCTATTATTATTACTTAAGTACAAATCTGCGTTATCCAAACGACAATAATTTATGTAACTTTCAGAACCTGTTTTGGCACTATGTCAACCCGGACCATGTGGACCAAATGCCGACTGCTACATATCAAATAATCAGGAACAGTGCTACTGCAAACCTGAATACGTTGGCAATCCTTATTCAGGGTGTAAACTGCAACCGTTAACGCCGTGCCAGCCAAACCCTTGCGGACCTAATGCTCTCTGTCAAGTTTCACCGCAGGGGCATCCCATGTGCGTGTGCCCCGATGGACTCTCGGGGGATCCTACCGGACCAAAGGGCTGTGGAGGACCCGAATGCAGAACTGATGATGAATGTTCCGAAAAACTCGCTTGCATCGGTCTCCGCTGCCGAGATCCTTGCCCTGGCTCTTGTGGAATTGGAGCCCATTGCCGGGTAGAAAAACACCATCCGATATGCACTTGCGACCATGATCTAACCGGAAATCCATTAATTCGGTGTTCTCCCTTGCCAGGTACCGTGACACTATATTTTAAATGTATATACATTTTCGTTAACTCTGTATTAATGCTTACCTGGAATGTAATTAGTTTCAAGACCGCCCAAGAATCCTTGTCATCCGAGCCCTTGCGGTCCAAACACCGTATGCCAGGTATTAAAAGGACGGGCAGTGTGCTCATGCCAGACCGGTTTGAAAGGCGATCCTCAGACCGGCTGTCGTCCTGAGTGCGTTGTAAATTCGGACTGTCCTTACGATCAAGCTTGCTTAGATTATCACTGCGCTGATCCTTGCAAAGTCGGTCATCTGTGCGGCATCAATGCAATTTGTCAGTGCCGAGATCACACGGCGACTTGTTCGTGTCCTCCCGGTTTCTTCGGAGATGCCTTCGTTCAGTGTGTTCAAAGACGTAAGAAGAATCAGCATTTTATATAAAAAAAGTATCTTATTTTATTCTAATGAAACCTCAAAAATAATTTTTTGTTTTTAGCCCAAATTTCATCAGACACCGATGTCACACTTCCATGCACCCCTTCACCTTGTGGATCACAAGAATGCCATGTATACGGGACCCAAGTCGCCATGTGCGATCCTTGCAGCGGACCTGATTCGTATGCCAATCCTTATTGTCGACCAGAATGTCTTGTTCATTCTGATTGTCCTTTCAATCTCGCATGCTTGGGGCAAGTGTGCAGAGACCCATGTCCTGGTTCCTGCGGCGTTAACGCTCTGTGTCAGGTTATTCAGCATAATCCTGTGTGTTCTTGTCCACGCGGCTTTGTCGGCAATGCATTTGAACACTGCTCAAAACCACCTCCAAGTATGTTAAACATAAATTTTACTGTTGTTATCGTAACGCAGAACAAAAAACGTTTTTCTTAAATGGTTTTTTCCAATTTTAGCGGTTGTTGAAAAGGATTCCTGTGCCCGCACGCAATGTGGAAGCAACGCTGATTGCATAGAGAAGAACAAAGTGGTTACTTGTGTTTGCCATCCAAATTATTTTGGCAATCCCTACTTGGCCTGCCGTCCGGAATGCGTCTTGAACTCCGATTGCTCTCCCAACAAAGCTTGCATTAACAACAAATGCGAGAACCCCTGCACCGGAGCCTGCGGAGTGAATGCACATTGCGAAGCTGTCAATCATTTCCCCGTCTGCATGTGTCCTCAAGGATTCACTGGAGATCCTTTTATCTCTTGCAATTCATTCAGACCAGGTACGTACAAGGCAGTTATGGACTTCATATTCTCATACGTTTCAATTTGGTCTCGATTTCTGTTTCATTTTTTATTTTTAGTTCATCCTCCTTTTGCATCAAGACCAGTGAATCCATGCGATCCTTCTCCATGCGGTCCGTACAGCAGATGCCTCGTTTCGCCAAAGGGATATGCTGTTTGCTCTTGCTTGCCGAGTTACAGAGGAGCTCCGCCACTGTGCAAGCCCGAATGCGTTGTCAGCTCTGAGTGTCTGCAGACGCAAGCTTGCCTAAACCAGAAATGCGTCGATCCGTGTCCGGGCACATGCGGTGTCGGTGCTCGATGCATCGTAATAAACCACAATCCAATTTGCAGTTGCCCCTCGGGTCAAGAAGGAGATCCTTTCATACGCTGTTACGCTCCAATGGGTAAATGTAACTTGCTGATTGTTTCAATTAGTTAAGAAGATGCATTTAAGAGTGTAAGCAAAATATTAACTTCGATTTGCAGTTATCTATGAAGAGCCAAAAATCCCGGGAAATCCATGCGAACCCACCCCTTGCGGACCGAATTCCATTTGTCAGGTTAAACAAGGACGACCAGTATGTTCTTGCGTTGCAAATTACATTGGAAGTCCACCATTCTGTCGTCCTGAATGCACCATCAGTCAGGAATGTCCCGGTGATAAAGCCTGCATCAACGAAAAATGTAAAAATCCATGCCGAGGAAGCTGCGGATCTAATGCCAAATGCGACGTTATTAACCACACGCCATTCTGCAGTTGTTTGCCAGGATTTGAAGGAGATGCTTTCATCGGATGTACTAAAATACCAGAAAGTAAGTTATTCTTCATAAAATATACATTCATTGAAAATAAAGATTTAAATATATATTGCTTTCGTTTTATTTTTAAGAACCTCCAGTACTGGCTGAACCAATCGATCCGTGCAACCCGTCGCCTTGTGGTGAAAACGCTCATTGCCTAGTCCGGGATGGTGTGGTTCGTTGTACCTGTATTCCTCCCTACATTGGAAATCCATATGGAGGAGGATGCAGACCAGAATGCGTCATTAACTCTGATTGTCCTAGTCATTTGGCTTGCTTGGCTAAACATTGCAGAAATCCTTGTCAGGGAGTCTGCGGTCAAAACGCTGAATGCAGTGTGGTTAATCACGTGCCAGTATGTTCCTGTGTTCAGGGTTATTCTGGAGATCCTTTCACATCCTGTCGCCAGAACATGATATCACGTAAGCGTTATCATTTTTGATTTCTGTTGCTTTTCTTTGACTTAGCAAGCCATATTTAAGCTTTTCTCGTATTTTACAATAGCGAAACCGCCTCTTAATCCATGCGAACCGTCTCCGTGTGGACCGAACAGCATTTGCAGAGTTAGCAATGGTCATGCCGTTTGCTCCTGTCAACCGAATTTCGTCGGCAGTCCACCAGCTTGCAGACCAGAGTGCGTGGTCTCCGGAGAATGTCCTCAGAATCAAGCCTGTATTAATCAAAAATGTGCCGATCCATGCCCGGGCACTTGCGGTCTTGAAGCAAGATGTCAAGTTGTCAATCACAATCCTATTTGTAGTTGTCCACCTCGCTTTACAGGAGATCCCTTCGTTCGCTGCAAACCGGAAGGTAATTAAAATAACTCATATTGATTATATACATCATTTAATCATAAAATACTTATCGTTTTAAACTATATTTGTCTGGTTTCAGAATCAAAGCTAGATTTGCGACCGGTCAATCCCTGTGTGCCAACCCCTTGTGGACCGAACTCGGAATGTCGCGTTACCAACAGTAGACCGGTTTGTTCTTGCGTGCCAGGAATGCTCGGAGCACCTCCGAATTGCCGACCGGAGTGTTTAATACACGAAGACTGTCCGACTCATCTCGCGTGTGTCCGTAACAAGTGTCGCGATCCGTGCTCTGGTTCTTGCGGTTTTAACGCGAAATGCACCGCGCACAACCATCAGCCAGTTTGTACCTGCTTGCCCGGGTTCGAAGGAGATCCATTCTCCGGTTGCAATCCCGTACAAGGTAAGTTACATTAGCTGTTTGAGCAACAATGATTAAATCTGCGCTTTCTGCTTCAAAATGACAAGAACCACTACAGAATTTAACTCGTAATAGATTAAATACACAGTGGAAATTCATATACACGTTCAAACAAATAAACGAAATAACTCGCATTTTCTGTACTTAAACGTAAATTACAAATTAATTTCGAATCAGATTAATAATTGTACGTGATTCATAAAATTTTAATGACTAATTATCTTAATTCAAAACTCAGATCGCAAACCGATTATCTCTGTGAAGAAAAGCTTTAATTTTCCATATAAACAATTAAATAAATATGGAAAATTATATATTTATTTAATACATATATAATTTATTGATATGAAAGTACGTAAAGAAGAAGCGCCCCATCCGTGCAACCCGGATCCGTGTGGTGCGAATGCAAAATGCCGCGAAAGGAACAATGTTGGCGCTTGTTCGTGCCTTCCGGAATATTTCGGGGATCCCTACGTTGGATGCCGTCCCGAATGCGTTCTCGATTCCGACTGTAAGAAAACACTCTCCTGTATTAACAACAAATGTAGAGATCCCTGTCCTGGAGCCTGCGGGATAAATGCCGTGTGCCAAGTTGTTCGCCACGTTCCTGCGTGCACTTGCCTGCCTGGATTTACTGGAGATTCTCTAACTTCTTGTGTCTCTATACCTAAAACTTGTAAGACTCTTTCACTTTCTTATTTTTCAATTAAAACGCCACCTTTATTTGTACATACCATATTACTGTGCAATACAATTTCTACCGTTTCAACCTAACCCGTGTCTCACCACACGCTTGCACACTTTCCTGTCTTACCCTACTATTTTAATATTTAATTGTTATTAAATATTCTTCGTCTGTTGACTAACTTTCAAGAATTAATAAGCGAAAATTTTTTCTGAAACATTACTAACAGCACTAATGAAGCCGTCAAGGAAAAAATTCACTTGCGAGGATAATCCGTGTGGGCCGTACAGTCAGTGCAGAGTGATCGACGACCATCCTGTTTGCACGTGTCAGCCATTCTGCATCGGTTGGCCTCCTAACTGCCGCCCCGAATGTGTCGTCAGTGCAGAGTGCCCTCAGGATCGCGCTTGTATTAAAAAGCGATGCCAAAACCCGTGCATAGGCACATGCGGGTTGAATGCCCTCTGTCAGGTTGTAGGACACAACCCCGTTTGCAGTTGTCCAAACGAATACGATGGAGACCCGTTTATATTGTGTAAAAAGAAAGTTAGAAGTAAGGATTCCGATGTATATTTTTCCGCTTAAGGGACATTACAAGGAAATATTTTGATGCCTTACATAAAGCATATATTTTTCCAGCAAATTTCTCCAAGCAGTTTCTTGAATTAAATTTCACAAATGAACTGTGAAGCTCTGCATTAATTTCCCTTCGAACTTAATCACTCAAACCTTCAAACGGTCAAGAGTTGGCACTCTTTTCTCTCATACTGCACATTTCAAATTTTGCTAACAGCATTTTCAAACTAACGCCTACTTTCTTTGTAATGTCTCTTTTTAAAACTTCTTCTCTTTATCTGAGTCTTATTTCTGTAACATAAATCTTTACAGAACAACTTGTTGCACCGCTAAACATGAATCCGTGCGTGCCAAGCCCGTGCGGTCCCAACTCTAATTGCCGCGTGATTAACAACCTCCCTGCGTGTACTTGCATGAAGAATTACATTGGACGGCCACCGAACTGCCGTCCCGAGTGCCTAATCAATTCTGAATGTGCTAGCAATTTGTCTTGCCAGAAAGAGCAATGTCGGGATCCATGTCCCGGATCTTGCGGACCGTTTGCTCTTTGCCGCGTAGTTAACCACAATCCGGTTTGCTCGTGCTTGCCGAATTATATCGGAGACCCATTTGCTGGCTGCACACTCGCACCAAGTAAGCCTTCTTCTGTCTCTTTACTGATTTCTTTTTGTTTTTACTTGTAAAGCAGAGGATTAAAAATCGGAAGGACAACCGGTTTGTTAAAACTCGTTACAATCAGTGCCGCAGGATATTTCGCTGAGGAAAAATATCTTGAGGCATTTATTTAGAATCGGTTTAAGCAAGCATTAATCATAAACAACGCCCGGGCGCATAACATATTAGATATAACACGGTTTAATGAAATTAATTGTAACACGCAACGGAAGAAAGAAAATCTCGGATTTCATAAATGAAAGTAGCAACATACGCTTGAGCGTAACCGTCGCCTAACAAAAATCAAGAAAAGCAACGTGCAATCGGCACTTAACTCATAACAGCGAAGCAAGAGGAAGTAAAAAGGATTAACAAGATATTAACGAATTAACTGAGCAGAAGTGAAAGATTACTGATCCAAGATTGTTGTGCAGTAATACAAGAAGTGCCAAGAAATCCCTGTCATCCATCGCCATGCGGCACCAATGCAAAATGTACGGAGAGGAACGGAGCCGGTGCCTGCACATGCCTGGAAGACTACTTCGGAGACCCCTACGTGGGCTGCCGCCCAGAATGCGTCTTCAACGATGATTGCGATTCGACAAAGGCTTGCGTTAGAAACAAATGTCGTGATCCGTGTCCTGGTGTTTGTGGGGTCCATGCTGAATGCAGAGTCATTCACCATAACCCGCTCTGTATGTGTACACCTGGGTATACGGGAGATCCTCTCACGGCTTGTAGACCTGTCCCGAGTAAGCTTTTTTTTGTTAGCTGTCAAAACATTTGTTTCATTTATGTAAATATCCATTTTCGAGCTTCATAAAATGCATGTTATTCCTCAGCTTACGATGTGGAAATTCCTAGACCGATAAATCCTTGCATTCCGTCACCTTGCGGGTCATACAGCATATGCAGGGTGCAGCAAAATCATCCGGTTTGCTCCTGCCGACCGGATTACATCGGCGCTCCACCACATTGCAGACCCGAATGCTTGGTGAGCACGGAATGTCCCTTAGATAAAGCATGCATAAATCAGCGATGTACCGATCCCTGCTCCGGTACCTGCGGTGCTAATGCCCGCTGTCGGACAGTCAATCACAATCCGATATGCAGTTGCCCAACCGGCTTCATGGGAGATCCTTTCGTTCGTTGCCAAAAGGAAGAAAGTAAGCATGGTTTTTTAGATGGTGGGCTTCCCCCTTTCTCGGGTGATGGTTGCGTACGTAAAGAATGCATGTTTGTTTGTAGAACCGATTATCCAGGCTGTGGAAATTCGTAACCCTTGCATTCCGTCACCCTGCGGCTTAAATTCGTACTGTCGGGTCATCGGAAACACTCCCGTTTGCTCCTGTCTGCCGAATTACATCGGTCGAGCACCCAATTGCAGACCGGAGTGCGTCATCGACCAAGAATGTCCGAGCAATTTGGCGTGCCTGAATGAGAAGTGCCGCGATCCGTGTCCCGGATCGTGCGGACCGAATGCCGTTTGCAACGTCATCAAACACTCGCCGAGATGCTCTTGCGATGTCGGACACACGGGGGATCCCTTCACCGGATGCTTGCTCGTCCCTCAACGTAAGGATCTAAAAAGTGTGCGACGCGAAATTAAAGTACGACGTGGATGAAGAGTCGCTCGTAACTGATGAAGATTTTACTCCTCTGCTTAACAGCGAACGTTACTGGAAACATAAACGTTTCTCTATATAAATCATTCAATTCGTAACTTAGGAAACTGGAACTTTTTTCATCGTAGCATCATCAAATATCAGCACTTTTCTTAAAGCAAATTTGTAATTTTCAATACTAAATATTTTGACCTAATATTTCGTGGTTTAAACAATATCTCAAAATGTTTTTAAGTTCCAGATTTCTAAAAGTCAGTTTCGTTATTTGAGCTAGCATTTATATCTGATAGCTTTAAATTTCATTTGTATTTATTATTTTATTTCAGCGTTTGTTTAATTTAAATGGTGTCTGGCTGTTACATTACTTTTTCTTTCATCAGCATGAAACTTTGCATGCCTCTTTACAGCTGTGCCAGTAGAAGAAAAGCGCGATCCTTGCAACCCTACTCCATGTGGAGCTAATGCCGTCTGCAAAGAACGAAATGGAGCCGGGTCATGCACTTGTCTGCCCGAATATTTCGGGGATCCATATACCGGTTGCCGACCAGAATGCGTTCTCAACTCGGATTGCGATAGATCACGTGCATGCGTAAACAATAAGTGCAAGAATCCGTGTCCCGGAACTTGCGGCATTAATGCTGAATGTCGGGTCATCAATCATGCACCTTCCTGCTCTTGCCTGCAGGGTTATATTGGCGATCCTCTTAGTTCGTGTCATTTACCGCCACCTCAGACCAGTAAGCTCTTTTCCTTTGCCGACTTTTTACCATTGACCGCAATTAAGATCATCGCAAATAATTAAAAACGTTGTGCTTCAGTTCAACAAACACCCAAAAATCCGTGTCAGCCCTCTCCGTGCGGACCCTACAGTGTTTGTCGAGAGATTAACGGTCACGCCGTGTGCTCTTGTCAGAAGGATTACGTCGGTAATCCTCCTTCTTGTCGACCGGAATGCACTATTAGCGCGGATTGCTTTCAAGACAAAGCTTGCATAAATCAAAAATGTGTCGATCCCTGCCCCGGCACATGCGGAATCAATGCCCGATGCCAAGTGGTCAACCATAATCCCATTTGTAGTTGCCCGCCTGGATACACCGGCGATCCCTTCATACGCTGCCTGGTTGAAGAGAGTAAGATCACTTGGTCACTTGAGATTTCTGTCTTTCACCTTACTTTTCTCTTTTGCATGACAGTCATTGCATGTTTGTTTCTCACAGAAAAACCTCGGCCGCCGATAGCTAGCGGCGATCCTTGCGTGCCATCACCCTGCGGTTCGAATGCTCAGTGCCGCAATGTTGGCGGAACAGCGGCATGTTCCTGTTTGTCCAACTATATCGGGCGACCGCCGAACTGCCGACCGGAATGCACGATTAACGAGGAATGTCCAGGGAATTTAGCTTGTCAGAATGAGCGGTGCCGCGATCCTTGCCCCGGATCGTGTGGCGTGCATGCATCTTGCATTGTTGTTAAGCACGCTCCCATGTGTAGTTGCGATCCCGGATTCACCGGTGATCCTTTTGCCGGTTGTTCTGCTGTGCCAAGTAAGATTGCCTTTACGTCGGAGAAATCCACTAACAAAAGTTTCTTTTTTCAGGCTCTTTTTTCACTTTACTCCTTCTCACGGGTTTTTCTTCCTCTTTAAATTCATTGCCTTTTTTCAGTTCGTCAGCCGATTGAAACACCAAGGGATCCTTGCAATCCATCTCCATGCGGAGCAAATGCAGTTTGCCGAGAGAGAAATGGTGCTGGTTCTTGTGCATGTCTCCCCGAATATTTCGGTGATCCTTACACGGGTTGTCGACCGGAATGTATTTTAAATACTGATTGCGATAAGAGAAAAGCATGTGTTAATAACAAATGCAGAGACCCCTGTCCGGGTACATGTGGGTTGAATGCCGAGTGTCATGTAACGAATCATGCACCTTCATGTTCTTGCCTGCCGGGTTATGTGGGAGACCCTCTAAGATCATGTCACTTGCCCCCGCAAGCCAGTAAGATAATTTTCGTTTCTGCTCATCTACGAACTATGAATTCGGTAAAATTTTTTTAATTTTATTTTTAATTAAATAAAATTCATTGTAGTCGAGGAAAAACCACAAAATCCATGCAGGCCGACGCCTTGCGGTCCCAACAGTCAATGCAGAGAAGTAAACGGCCATGCCGTTTGCTCTTGTCAAGCAGGATACCAGGGATCTCCTCCGACATGTAGACCGGAATGCATGATTAGCGCAGACTGTTCTCAAGACAAAGCTTGCATAAATCTGAAATGTAAAGACCCTTGCCCGGGAACCTGTGGTATTAATGCAAGATGCCACGTGGTCAACCACAATCCAATCTGCAGTTGCAGCTCAGGGCACTCTGGTGATCCTTTCGTTCGTTGCCTACCTGTGGAAAGTAAGCCTAATCCTGTAAAAAGAATGACAATTCTTCTTGCCTTTCCCGAAAATATTATTAATCCGATTATTGTTATCTAGAACCACCGGAGAGAAAGCCTCCTGTAGGTAATCCCTGCGTGGCATCCCCCTGCGGTCCGAATTCTCAGTGCCGAGTTTTAGGAAACACCCCAGCATGTTCTTGCCTGCCAAATTACGTCGGGCGTCCGCCTAATTGCAGACCGGAATGCATGATCAATGCCGAATGTCCCGGTAACAGAGCATGTCAGAATGAAAAATGTATCGATCCCTGTCCTGGTTCATGCGCTTCATTCACAACCTGCACGGTCATCAATCATGCTCCCATGTGCTACTGTCAACCTGGATATACCGGCGATCCTTTCACTGGTTGTTCTCTCGTTCAGCAAAGTAAGATTAAGATTACCTTTACGACCCGGGCGGTAATCGGGATTTTTCAAGATGAAGTAAATATCTTGACCATTTTCTCTTTCAGTTGCCCCAACTGAAGGTCCGAGAATGCCCTGTAATCCATCACCTTGCGGTGCTAATGCCGTTTGTAAAGAACGCAACGGAGCCGGATCCTGCAGTTGTCTCCCCGAATATTTTGGCGATCCTTACACTGGTTGCCGACCCGAATGCGTTATAAATACAGACTGCGATAGATCAAAGGCTTGCCTAAATAACAAGTGCAAGGATCCGTGTCCCGGAACTTGCGGAAGAAATGCGGAATGTCGCACCATAAACCATGCTCCTTCTTGTAATTGTTTGCCAGGTTACACGGGTGATCCTCTTAGAGCATGCTCTCTTCTTTTATCAGGTATTTCTTCGATTCTCTTTAATTTCGTCGACGATACATCGAATACTTCTAATTTTCTTGTTCTATTCTATCCTATTTTTCATTTTACTTTTATAGCAGAGACTGAATCACCTAAGGGAAATCCCTGTCGGCCTTCGCCTTGCGGTCCGAACAGCCAGTGTCGAGAAATCAATGGTCACGCTGTTTGTTCTTGCGTTACCGGATATATAGGTTCCCCACCAGCATGTCGACCGGAATGTATCATAAGTTCTGACTGTCCTCTCGATAAAGCCTGTATTAAGCAGAAATGTCGTGATCCTTGCCCCGGCACTTGCGGTTTGAACACCCGTTGCCAGGTCACGAATCACAATCCAATTTGTAGCTGCAAACAAGGCTTTACCGGGGACCCTTTTATAAGCTGTTCTCGAATTCAGACAAGTAAGACTAATGGTTTCTTTTTTTCAAAAGCTCATCGTTCATCACTAAAACATGCCGATCTTGTTCCATCTTCTTATATGCTATTGTCGATAATCTTTGTTCTAATAGCTTCAACTCAAGCTACACCGATCAATCCGTGCGATCCATCACCCTGCGGTCCCAATTCTCAGTGTCGTGAAATCAACGGCCAAGCAGCATGCTCTTGCTTGCCGAATTTCATGGGTCGCGCTCCGAACTGTCGCCCCGAATGCACGATCAATGCCGAATGTTCGGTCGCTCTGGCATGCCAAAATCAGAGGTGCATTGATCCATGCCCTGGATCGTGCGGTCAGTTCGCCGTCTGTAGAGTCGTTAATCATAATGCGGTTTGTTCTTGCCAGTCGGGCTACGTTGGCGACCCTTTTGTTGGCTGCCAACCAGCTCTGCCAACAAGTAAGCATGTCGCGCTCGTGGTTGCAGAAAGCTTTTATTTCTCTTCGACTTTTTCCTAAGTGGCATCGCTGTAATTTTTTTTAATTTTTCGCAGCCACCGAACGATCACCACCAACGAATCCTTGTTCTCCGTCTCCATGCGGACCAAACGCCGATTGTCGTGAGAGAAACGGGGCCGGAGCTTGCTACTGCTTGCCAGGTTTTGAAGGAGATCCTTACGAGAAGAGCAGGGGATGCCGCCGCGAATGCGAATCCAACAGCGAATGCGCCCCGACTCTTGCCTGCATTGGTTTTAAATGCGTCGATCCTTGCCCCGGAACCTGCGGCACAAATGCTTTTTGCACTGTGAACAATCATGTACCGACTTGCAATTGTGTTGAAGGGTACACGGGTGATCCTTTCTTCAACTGCAGACCCATACCGGTTACTCGTGAGTAAATTAATAACGTTTTACAAATGGTCTCAAACGAATCCGACATGCACCTCATAAAGCATTCAACATTAATTGCAGCGTAATTGCTCTGTTGGAAGATTTAATAAATTCAAAAATAAATTTTTAGGCCCACCACCAAGTCAAGATCCGTGTTCACCATCACCATGCGGACCCAATTCTCAGTGTCGAACAAATAATGGGCAGGCCGTCTGTACTTGTTTACCGAATTATGTCGGCAGCCCACCTTCCTGCAGACCAGAATGTGTCGTCAGCTCAGAGTGTCCAACAGACAGGGCTTGTATAAATAATAAATGTTCAGATCCTTGTCCAAATACTTGCGGCATCGGAGCTCAGTGCACGACTAAAAATCACAATCCTATTTGCGCCTGTTCCGCTGGGCAGACTGGCGACCCTTTCACCAGATGTTTCCCCATACGTATGTATATCTACAATAATATCCGTCTATAATCATACTGTTCCGTAACAAATATGTGATTTTCATTGAAATGTGCAGCGATCCAGGCGGATCCGATCCCAACTGAACGTCCACCATCTTGCTTTCCATCTCCTTGTGGACCAAATTCGCAATGCCAAATCATCGGTGGTCAGCCCGCTTGTTCTTGCCTGCCTGATTCTATCGGAGCACCACCGAACTGTCGTCCGGAGTGCGTGATCAGTGCCGAATGTGCCAGTCAACTGGCCTGCATGAATCAGAAATGCCGAGATCCGTGTCCTGGTTCATGCGGTGCAAATGCTAAATGTCACGTGCTGAACCACGTTCCTGTCTGCTCATGCAACGAAGGCTATTTTGGTGACCCGTTCACGCAGTGCACTTTAATACCAATCAGTAAGTTTTACACAATCTGTAGCTTTTGACTTTCGAAGCTGTGCGTTGCTCCGACCGTAGCTGTTGTTCTTTCTTATTTTTATCAGCAACACCGCAACCGCAAAGAGTTGATCCATGCAATCCGTCACCCTGCGGTCCAAACGCTATCTGCCGCGGCAACGGTGAATGCCAGTGTTTACCGGAGTACATAGGCAATCCCTACGAAAACTGTAGACCTGAATGCGTTGTTAATGATGAATGCTCTCGGGACAAAGCTTGTTTAAGAAGCAAATGCAGAGATCCGTGTCCCGGTACGTGCGGCCAAGGTGCGAGATGCGATACAGTCAATCATATACCAGTTTGCTCGTGTCCCGAAGGCTTTACGGGAGATCCCTTCGCTAACTGTAGACCATTGCCCCCAGGTGAGAAAAGAAAAAGAATATGACAACTAGACGGTTTTTGTTTAAACGCGTTCTTTAACAGGACATATCTTCATTTTTAGAATTGCCACCGCAACCGCAAGATCCATGTCAGCCATCTCCATGCGGCCCTAATAGTCAGTGTCGTTCGCAGAATGGTCTTGCTGTTTGTTCTTGTCTTAGTAGTTACGTTGGAACTCCACCTAACTGCAAACCCGAATGCATCGTAAGCTCAGAATGCCCTTCGACGCGCGCTTGCGTTAATCAAAAATGTACCGACCCTTGCTTGGGTTCTTGTGGCTTAGGAGCTCGTTGCGAAGTTATCAATCACAGCCCCATTTGCAGTTGTCGGCCCGGTCAAACTGGAGATCCATTCAGAAGCTGTTACGATATTCCACCAAGTCAGTAGTCGCACAAATTCATATGTACGATGCCGTTCCACGACATGTTAGCTAATTCTATTCTCACTTTCAGCTCTGCCACCCCCGTTGGAAGATGAACGTGATCCTTGCAATCCAAACCCCTGCGGTCCAAATTCTCAGTGCCGTGCGACTGGACGCAACCCGTCATGCTCTTGTCTATCCGACTACGTTGGCGCACCACCTAACTGCAGACCCGAATGCGTCATTAATCCCGATTGCCCTAGTCAGCAGTCATGCATCAATAACAAATGTCAAGATCCTTGTCCGGGCTCCTGCGGAGTTGATGCCGAATGCAGAGTTATTAGCCATGCTGTAAGCTGCACGTGTAGACCTGGATATAGTGGTAATCCATTCGTACAGTGCATACCTCAAAAACGTAAGTTTGCACGTCACCAAAAACAGTGAAAAAGAGTGTTGCAGAAATTTTCACTGCCAAAGATTAACAATAAGCGATGTTGAATGTTGCAGAAGAAATAGAAAATCCTTGCGAACCATCACCTTGCGGACCCAATGCAATTTGCACGCAGAGAAATGGTGCAGGAGCTTGTGCGTGCATTGATGACTATCAAGGAAATCCTTACGAGGGATGCCGACCGGAATGCGTTCTCAGCTCCGATTGTCCGACCGACAAAGCTTGCATCAGGAATAAGTGCAACGATCCATGCCCAGGAGTTTGTGGTCAGAACGCCCAATGCTCTGTCGTGAACCACGTACCGACATGCACATGCATCCAAGGTAATAAATACAACGGAAGGTAGCTTGGCACCCGGTTTTTTGACTTACGTTACTTGAATTTGTGGCGAATGTAAAATATAACATACAAATAACACATAATTTCAGGATTCATCGGAGATCCGTTCTCATCGTGTCGACCCATGCCTCCGCCACAGCCGATCACAGAAGCAACAGTTACTGATCCATGCGTCCCATCTCCGTGCGGTTCGAATTCTCAGTGCAGAAACGTTAATGACCAAGCGGTTTGCTCTTGTCTGCAAGGATTTATGGGTGCTCCACCAAATTGCAGACCAGAATGCGTCGTGAATACAGAATGCCCATCAAACAGAGCTTGCTATAAATTCAAGTGCACCGATCCTTGTCCGGGTACCTGTGGCATAGGCGCACGTTGCGAAGTCATAAATCACAGCCCGATTTGCAGTTGTCCTCAGGGCCTCACGGGCGACCCATTCGTACGCTGCAATCCACTTCCACGTGAGCATTAAACCTTTTTCGGCTTTGGAGTTAATCTTAATCGAACAAAATTGAAACTTATAATTTTATATTTACAAAACCAGCTTCACCACCTCCGAAACACGATGTTCCCATCAATCCCTGCTTGCTTTCGCCGTGTGGGCCCAACTCGGAATGCCGTGCTGTCGGAGATCAACCGGCATGCTCGTGTAGACCGAATTACATCGGCTCGCCACCGAACTGCAGACCGGAATGTGCCGTTAATACGGACTGTCCATCCAGTATGGCTTGTATATCAGAAAAGTGTAGAGATCCTTGTCCGGGTTCGTGCGGATTTAATGCCGAATGCCGTGTCCAGAATCACATTCCAATATGCACTTGCATTGCGGGATACACCGGCGATCCCTTCACTCAGTGCTCGCCTGTTGTCGGTAAGTTTTATTGAAACATCAAAGGTGCTCTGAAAGTATCTATGAAATATTGCGTTAATGAAGCGCCTCTTTCTTCAGTTACTGTCAAACCGGTTCAGGCTGCCGATCCGTGCAATCCTTCACCGTGCGGACCGAACGCCCAGTGCAGAGACGGGACGTGCACATGCCAACCGAATTACTTCGGTGATCCCTACACAGGTTGTCGACCTGAGTGCACAATGAATTCCGATTGTCCCAGAAGCAAAACTTGCACCAACCAGAAATGTATCGATCCATGCCCGGGAACTTGCGGACAAGGAGCGCGCTGCGATGTCGTCAATCACATTCCTACATGTACCTGCCCCGATCGAACTACCGGTGACCCGTTCATATCATGTCGACCCGTTCAAGACAGCCGTAAGTATTGATGCATCTCATTCATTTTTATTAATTTACTTCAACGAGGGATGAGAGCAAATAATTTTCTCCATTGGAAAAGCTCCGAGAGACCCGTGTCAGCCGTCGCCATGCGGTCCAAACAGCATTTGCCGAGTGACAGATGGCCACGCCGTCTGCTCATGTCAAACCGGACTCGTCGGCAGCCCACCAAATTGCAAACACGAATGCGTCGTAAGCGCCGAGTGCCCGTTAACCCAAGCTTGTCTCAACAATAAATGCC
Source organism: Ricinus marginatus (assembly GCA_028565995.1). NCBI lineage: Eukaryota > Metazoa > Arthropoda > Insecta > Psocodea > Ricinidae > Ricinus > Ricinus marginatus. The sequence continues at coordinate 1,506 of JAOWBB010007888.1, read as the reverse complement.
GCGATCCGTGTCCGGGTACCTGTGGCCAGAAAGCAAGATGTCAAGTCGTCAACCATAATCCGATATGCAGCTGCCCATCCGGACTCACCGGAGACCCGTTCTCAAGATGTTATCCCATTCCAGGTACCACAAACTGTAGCAACTCTTCATTTGGCCGACACGAAAGCTTTTTATTCAACTTATCCGATTGTATTTCAGTTGAGCCGAAGCCGACTCCGAAAAATCCTTGTCAGCCATCGCCTTGCGGTCCAAATGCGGAATGCCAAGTGCGGGGAGAGTCCCCAGTGTGCTCTTGCTTAACCGGTTACGTGGGTTTGCCGCCGAATTGTCGACCGGAGTGTACTATAAACCCGGAGTGCGCGAGTAATTTAGCGTGTGTAAACCAAAAGTGTCGTGATCCGTGTCCGGGGTCGTGCGGTGCAAATGCTCGCTGCAATGTCGTAAACCACACCCCGATCTGTACCTGCAACGCGGGTTACAGCGGGGATCCATTCACCAGTTGTTCCCTGATACAAGGTAAGATTTTCCGCATGTTTCTTCTGGTGGGTTTTCTTTACAAGTTTTGCGATTCGAATTCGATTTGATTTCCTGGGCCAAGTCCGAATTAAATTATCTGATGGCTCCTTTTCATCTGTGATCTGCATTCGGTGCGGATTTAATTCAGTTCTGATTATATTCTGTTCGAATAAAATTCACATTTTTTTTTTTTAAATTTTATGAAATTATTCTTTCTAAAATTTATTCTAATCTGTCTTCCACAATCAACAATTTTAAATGCGGAATATACAAGTCGAATACAGAAATATGTACAAACTTTTGATGTAAAAAAATCAAATGATTCGAATCGCAATTTGCACGCTTTGCTTGAAGCATCGACAAGTGTTTATCCTTTTGGTTATGTCTTTATGTATTTCATAGTGAATGGAGCATTAAAAACAACCATAGACGTTGTTATGTTTGTATATAATAAATTATTTCTCATTTTTCTTATAATGAACAACGGTAGAACGAGAAACGGAGAAATTTCCCAACCATGTAGTTTTATGTTTTTAGCCATTTTAGATTCCCTCTTCAAAATATCAGTCACAAGAATAATACATTTCCTTAAGCCTCTTTCAACACATACACACAAACACACACACACACATATATATAGAATACATTTTTATCTTCTTTCGCTGTTGTATAAAGTACCGTAGCGCAGCTTTCTTCTCTTTTCTCCGTTACTCCTGGCCGATTTTTTCATCTTCACTAGCATGCTATGTATGAAATGAAGCATGAATTATTTGTTTTTGATCTGTTATTCTTCCTAGTTGTTCTGCATTTTGTGTAAATAATTCTTCATTTAAATAAAGAATGCATGTTCGGAGACTCGTAGGAGGTAAGGAATTGAGTCTCCCAACGTATCGCAGAAACAAAGTCTGGAAGGAAAAGTCCTAAGATTGCAGTATTTTTCCGCGCGCGGTTGGGGGGGGGGGGGGGGGGGGGGGGGGGGGGGGGGGGGGG
>JAOWBB010007867.1:0-106238 GCA_028565995.1 Ricinus marginatus | reverse complement strand
CCTTCCCCCCCCCCCAACACCTGCGCCGAATGTCATTAACTAGAAAGTTAACCTTTTGCTCAAAGAAAGACTCAATAAGTGTTCACCCTTCGGCTTGCCAGAATCGATTCATAATGAAAAGTCACGAACGCGGTTTTTTTTTTCTTCTTCTTCTTCTTCTTCTATCATTCGCCCGTATCATCCTCGCGGCGATTGATTTCGGCCCCGGATCGCGGGGGGGAGCTAGCGCCGACCGCCGTGTCAATAGACACCAAAACGGGGCCGGTCACGAGAGTTTTTGTTTTCCGCAAGAGGTAACACACGAAGAGACGGATTGACCCGTGCGAAGGAGAAACTTCCGCCGCGGAAGGGAACAAGCGGAATCATGCGGGATGGCAGTTTTCGCGGCAGCCTCAGACGGCATAGCGGGTGCCAAATGTTGTCCGTAATGGGCATCTTGTCAGGGAGATAACGTATAAATAATGGATCCTAACGAAGTGATATATATTTCACTTTCTTTGCTGGGACGATTGTTGGCTCAACAATTGTGGGAATCTCAAATTGAAATTGGTTTTTAATTAGGTTCCATCTCTTTTAAAATGCCATAACGATTTATTACGGCATTATTTGTAACTTTCCATAAATCTTTTTAAACAAACGTCTTCGTTCGCTCGCACAACGCATAACGCCTCGCGCGATTCTTCGGTCCCGCACCGGGATTCGCTTCTCCTTCTTTACCTTTCGCGAAATGCTTCTCATGACCGCAGGAGTAAAATTACGAAAAGATGCATATACGAGGAACGGGCATTGACGTGCTCTATTAAGGTACTGTGCGAAATCGAGGTACACCACTGAAAAACAAACGGGCAGTTTTCTCCTTGAACATTGTTTATGAAACTGCTAATGCGAAGTTTGGTTTTTCCCTAAGTTAATCTTAGCCGATTCATAACTTGTCAAAAGATATTCAAAGTGCACGCAACGACTTAAAATTGCCGGATTTTGTCGCTACGTTGCGTACGATTGGGTTTTGCTTTATTTTATTATTTTTTTTTCTTTTTCCGGTGCCAAAATGGTTCCGAAGTTGTACCAAGCCCTGAATTTTCTCTCGCGTCAATTCCTTCTTGCGGAGCGGGCCCCCTCGAAAGCTGACCGCACCGTCCAAAATGTTCAACGTGAAGAGCTTCCCTTCCGCTGGATCAGATTGCAACCGGAGAAAATTCTCCGGTAAAGACAAGCGAACCGAGCACGAGGAGACGGACACTTCACACGGTTCGAGGCGTGGATCATTTTTGATGCCGGGCACATCGGGGTCGACGAGATTTTCATTCGGTTCGCGAGATCCGCGGAATGGGGGAAATGTTTCACTAAAAGTGCGAACTTGACGTTGTCTCCCAGGGGTGGCGGCACCTAAGACGGAAAGGGTTCCCCTTGGGGAGGCGCACCCACAACCGTGCAGGGCCGCCCCCCCGACAGCGAAAAACCGTCTGGAATCGCTTAATTCCCCGGGTGCCTTGTCCGGGCTTCGCAACGGGGACAGTACGCGGCTGAGACGTCCCGTGAATTGCAGTTTAAAATGTGAAAAATTAATTTGAAATATCATCCGCATATCGCACACATTTTTTAAACTCATCCGTCTTAACATTCAAAAATGGATAAAACAATATTTCATAATAGATTTAGCAAAATGATTTGGTAAAAAAAAACCTAGATTTTTTAAATGTAAAATTAAATTGTTAAATATGAGTGCGGCGACTGTTCTGGAGAAGTTGAAACGCAGTTTTCGGACGGTATTCTCGGTTCCTTTATTTTTCGTAAAAATTCGTTTCAGCCCCCCGTTAGGGGTTGGATTTTTGAAGAAAAAAGCGAGCTGCCTGTGTTATGGTCGATCAATGTTATTGTTGTTAATCGGCGAAGATCAATCTGCGGTCGATTCTTGGTGATTCTTTTCTTTTCCCTTATATTTGACTCAATCTCTGCCCCGCTGGTAATTATTACCTTATAAAGCGTATAGTCGTTAATCAGGTATGCAAAGCAAGCAGTTTTGACCTCCTCGAGCCCCACCCCGTCGTTTTACATATAAATTATCTAATGCTTAATTGTTTATTTATTCCTAATATGCGGCAGTGGATTTCGAACTTTCGGGGGCCCTTGAAAGCAGGCAAGAAAATCCGCGTTTCGCCGGCTTCCGTTTTCCCGTTCCCCACGGGGGCTGCTCCCCATGTTCGCTTTCCGGACATTTCACGTACGACGAGGGCGAGGAAAAGTATCATTTCCGCTTTCTGCCGCGACGGATCTCGCACCCTTTGACAGCACTCCTTTTTTCTGTCCTTTGGCTAATCGTTTCCCCGTTTCGTTAATTGAGAGCGTTCGTTAAAAAGAATATATATACGAGATTTTTGTTATTGAACGGGTATTTTTAAAATTAAACTCACACACAAATCCGCCGGCACGTAAGCGATTGCTGAAGGGAACAAATGCATTTTCAAATAAATTACACGGTTTCCTTTTACGAGTGGCGAGATAAATATTTTTACTGAGCGGATCTGAATCTTACCCACGAAACAATAATAATGTACATACATATATATATATATATATAATTGTCTAAATTGATATCAGATTTTTTTAATCTAATTGAAAAAACTTGTTTGTTACCCTCTGAAAATTGTTATTTTATGTTAATGCTAAGGTGAAACTTAAGTCGTACGTCAACGTTTAAGGGTGTATAATATTTAATAATGAAAGTCAAGACTGATCCTTTTTCGGAGCAGCCGCAGTTTCGATTACATTTAGGAATAAAATATTAAGAGCAGCAACAGTTAGAAGGATCCCGTCTCTATATGGGATGGCGACCTTTTCAAATGCAGCAAAATGAGAGTTTGGAAATTTAACTCTGTGCGACCGAGTTGTGCCTTGTTCGTCGGTGCAAACGACCCGTGCACACACTGGTGACAGTTGGTACAATGTGGGATAAAAATTTCCATTTTGCTCCCATTTAGACAGCATCCGAACGTATTCGGAGACCAGTTGAATCGAAATTTTATCCGAGTCGATGCCTCGATTTTCGGGAGGTAAAAATTCGCCTCTTCCAGGCGGATTTCGGATTTTCAGGCCGCGAAATGAAACCGATCCGATCGCCGGGTCCGGACCAACGGCAATCATCAGACGCAGTGACCGTTACTGACCCCGGTCCCGAGGAATAAGAACAGAATCAAGTTTACACTTCGCAATTGTGGCTGCTTCGCAATCAAAGGCAAAACGAAGGAAAAAAAAAAAAAAAAAGAAAAAAACGTTGATGAATACCTAAATATGGTATCAGAAACATGACCGAGTCTAAAAAATTAGCTGGTACTTTCATCACGAGCAGACCCAACGTTGCTTTAATAGAGACATTTCTGATCCTCTTCAGCATGTAATACGGTCAAACGAATAGTGAAAGTAAACAGTGCTTATTTATGTTGTTTTACTTCGCATGCAGAAGAGATGAGGGTCCCCGACCGACCGTGCTGCGGCTGCGTCCGATGCTGCCGAAGGAAAATTGTTGCCGCCGGTGCGCAGGGCTCGGAAAACGGGAGTCCGGGCGGATAACCCGAGGCTCCGCACCAGCATTTCGGCGGATCTTTCCCGTTGCTGGATCGCGAGACTTGAAGTAATTGCTCACAAAAACGCTTATTTTGCGTTATTTGGACAGTCGAATTCCGACAGTTCGGCACATCTGAAATTTCTGCGTGTTTTGGGCCGGATAAAATTTCATCATTTCCGTCGGCTAACGCCGAAGCATCGACCGCTGTAAATTTTTATTCCGGCCTCCGGTTCCGTGCATCCATCAGCAGCGTACGTGACTCTTTCCGCCTCTTTTATTTCCGTTTTCGGGAAATGTGGCTTTGAATTCGTCGTTTTCAGCTCTCCTGCACGATTTTCCGGCTGCAGTCACATTTCGAGGTTGTCCGTAGGTTTGTCCATCGAACAGGTACGTTTATCGCTTCGCTTTGGTAGCCGGAACACCTACCGGTTTGAATGGTAGCTGGAGCAAGCCATCACTAACCGTCTACCGATGCCAACAACTAGTCCATTGTTCCGACTGGAATTCTTTTCTTCGGAGGTCTATCGTTTACAAGCGATGTAGTCTTGTCATGTCGGCGGATGTCGTAGCTATTGTTGGATTTGAAGCTCTGCTATAGCGATGACTGTACTAGGAAGTAATTTAATGTGGTTTTCCGTTTCCTTCCAAAGTTGGGTACGGTAATGACGTGATTAAATCTTACTTTTTGTTTTGAGGAGATCGTTGAATAACCGTAAGAAGATGGAGCAGGAGCTTTAAAGGAGTGCCAACTCCAGAATGAAAGCTTCCGTTTCAGGTTGCCCGAGGACCGCACCTCGACATATCCTGCGACGTCGAAGATGATCTCAAACGTCAACTGCGAGCAGACGTTTCCAAAGCACTGGAAGCTGATTTCGCTTTCCACGATTGATCCCCTTTGTGAAATTTACCATTGCGGCGTTGACGAGGATTGATTCCTCCCAAAAAAAGTCTTTCGGATGCTCAACCCGTCAAAATCTCGGAGGCACCGGACAAGAATCGAACCGAAACATGCCAGATAATGGCAGTCTCAGCAATAAGATTTTCTTTTCATTTTCAGATTTTCTGTTTTCTCGTCCGCAGCCCCTCAATTTTTTTTTTTCTGCTGATAATTTCTCTCCGAAACAGCCCCATTGACGTTTGATGTGAGTCATGACTTTTCGTACGTTTTGCGCCTTTTTTCCTTCGGTTTGCACCGTGTTTTCCGTTCATATAAACAATTAGGCGAACAGCCCTGCCATAGATATCATACGGTGGGCGAATTTACAGGAAAACGCGAAGGAAAAGATTTTCGCTTATCCGTTTCTTTTACGGTTTTTCCTCTCATTTAATTGCACCTTATTGTTTAAAAGTGGAATTCATTCTAAGGCGAAAAACCAAACCGTACTAATAATTCAACCTCCCGTTTTTCCGGACGGAGAACATCGCACCGACAGTACACCGAAGGCGTGCTTTTCAGTGCCGGCGGTTAAATTCTGCCGCGAGTATCTGTACCTGAATTTTCCGAACGGAGTCCGATTTCGGTTTCTCATTCGGTTTTCCTTTTTTTTCGAGATCCCTGCACTCGGTTGCTCCCGATGACTTAATCTGATTCTTTCGAACGGGCGGAATCGTGGCCCCGCATTGTGCGGGTTTCCTTATCTGGAGATTTTCCGGAGTGAATTCGGATTTGATGGTGGAAGCGTTCGTGATTTTTTTAAAAACGCCTTTGCTGGCCCCAAAAACGTGTCGAGGTGGATTCGGCGAAACCGCGTCGGTCACGATGGGGAAAAGGAGCGCAAATCGAAAATTGTAACATTTACCGGGTGCTTCACCTCCGGGTCGGGCATCCGCGACAGCAGACGGAGATTCGTATTCCAAATTCGATTCTTCAATGAAAGGGAGAAGGCGCCGCCGAGAGGAGACGAGGCAAGCGCTCTGTCAGCGTCAGGCTAATAGATTTTCTAAGAGTTCGGCCCCGAATGCCCTCTGTCAATTCATTCCCGGTAAATTATCAATCTTAATCATAAATTGGACTTGCGATTCCGTCTGCGTCGCAGGTTCAAAAGGAGAGATAAGAGAAGAAAAAATGGCTTAACCCAAGACATCGCTGACCCTTAAAGAAGGTATTAACATTTCCCAATCCGGGCGGCAAAAGTGATCTCGGGATCGCTCGCGACGCGAAAATAATCTCAAAACATCATTCCACGCGTTTCAAATCTCCTTTAAGGACAGGACAAAAACAGTTCGGATGTGCCATAAAAAGATACTCGTTAATACCTGTAAACTAATAAAAATCCAGAAGAGACTTGATTCGAATGTTGGGGAGTGGTCGAAGCTTTTTCGAATCGGATTAAAAAAAAAAAAAAACATTATTCTGTACGGAACCGAATTTTTACAGTGGAAATACATAATTGTGGAACAGTTTCGACGGATTTGAGCCGTTTCGAGTCCCTCGTTGACGGGGACAAATCGCCAAAATGACAAAATGGAAATTCCTATCGAAAATCCCATTTGTTTCTCCGCTGGGATCGCCGGTCAACGGGTTTAAAGCGGGCGGAAATATTCGCGAGCGATTTCACGACGCGCAAAAGGGGGCCTTTGCCTGCGCCGCAAGGGGCCGGTCCCGGGCAGAGCGCCGCATCCTTTTGGCGCGGGCCCCGCCCAAAACGCGCGGAATTTTCCAGTTCGCGACGAGTCTTTCCCCTCGGTTTTGCGCCATCCGGAAACAACTGGAGTGTGGAATTCGGTCGAGACGGTGGGGCAACGGCGACCCCGAACCGAAGAGAACTTTTCCTTTCCTTTCCTTCCTTTTTTCCTTTTTTCCTTTTTTCCTTTTTTTTTTTTTGGCGCCCCCGCTCGCGGAGATTCGCGATCCGCGCGGCTCCCGCCCTCGGAAACCTTTTATTAATTTTCGCGGATCGCTAAATGCGCCCGCTCGACGAGGAAGCATCGTCGTTCGTCAGGTTCGTACGTCGAAAATGGAAATTGCAAATCGAACCGCGAGCGCAAGAGCAGAAAGTGTTGCTTTCCTAATGAATATTTCTAAATAAGCGGTTAACCCGTGTTCAAGGTTGGACGGGAATTTTTTTTTTTTTTTTTTTTTATATCAATGCAATCGGTTATAAATAGCCTCCGCTTTAAGTGATGCCTCACGGCATCGACTGAACCGTTTAACATCAACTTGCGTCGTTAAATCCGGTTTTTATGAGTGAAAACAATTTTAAGGGGACTCATTTATTCTTTAAAACCCGAGTGACATACGCCTGAAGTGTCAAATATTTAATTCCGTCCAAATCCAATTTCCCTCGAGAATGCGCTTTCGGTGCACGCTCGGCTCAGCCGTTCGCTTTAACCGCATCGGAAATGCGAACTTCCGGCTTTTCAGCGCGTTCGTTTTTTCCCTTTTCCTGCGTCGCCGAACGGGTCGAGGTTCCCTCAAGGCGCTTCTCCTGCTCCATGCGTCGCCGTTTGCAATTGCCTTACCGACAAATTTCGAGCGTTGGACGTAACAATCAGGATCGCAGACGCGTAAGGATCCTTTCCATTTTCTCTTATAACGGATGAAAATTTGCCAGTGATTCGGTTTCGAATCCGGATCCAGGACTGTAAACTCTTTGCACTTCCCTTGTTGATGGCAAAGGTTTTGCCACGAACCTTGTTCGGTTCTCGTTCCTTAAAAGTTTCCTGTTCTGCGGGAGGCCTCGGGGCTTCGTACGTTATTATCGCGATGCATAAAGTGCCAAATTTGTGTTAGAAGATTTATTTATTTTTTATAGCTATAATTTTATGATTTTTTTTTATTTTTTTTTATCGTCCCTTAAATCCGGTAATGAATGTGAACAAAAAGTGTACTTCTCATTCGTAAATGCCTGATTAAATTTTATTATTATTATTATTATTATTTTTTTTTTTTTTAACCGTTGGCATGAGATCGTTTGCCGCACGGTAAAACTCAGCGGAGCATATTCAACTTCGATAGCTCCATGCTGGGACCGCGCGCTAAGTCAGTTTACGGGAGAGTAAACTGCATTTTGGATCGCAGTCACGGGCAGGATCCTTTTCCGAAGGTTTTGGAGCCCGGATCCGGGAAGGCGGGAGGCATTTCCTCCCCCGGGGGAGGCTTTTCCCTCCCCAAACCAATTTTCGCTCCGGGAAAGCGAAACCTCCGATCTCCGGGAAACCGCCAAGGAAAAGCCGACGCGAAATCGATTCACTTCACGCACAACGCATAAAATGGATGTGCCTTGTGTTGCTTGCGATAAAAGAAATGAATCTAATTTGCTTTCTTTGTGCCCACCGCTTTTTAATAGTAAAATCTTTCACGGTGGAAGAGTGTCTCGTGTTTTTTTTACGACTCCGTTAATGGATGTACCGGGCTGAAATTATTTATTCGTCGTAAATGCGCAGTAAAGTGAGGTCTCCAAGCAGCCCACCCCCGAAAGCTCCGACATCGATATCTGTCCGTGGCGCGTAACTTGCGATCGAAAATAAGAAAAAAATAAATAAATAAATAAAGAGAGAGAAAAATTCGTCGCTTGTACAAGGCAAACACCTTAGAAAAAGTTGTCCATTTTCTTAATATGCAGAAAAGCTGCCCGCCATGAGTCATCCGTGGTATGACGTTGCCGTCCATGTTTTCCTAGGTGCTTGCAACGCGGTTTCTATTACTTTTGCGTCTGCATCACGTAACCGATAACAATCAGCGAGTTCCATGCAGCGGGAGTGCGAAGACTACAGAAATGAGAAAGCAACCGGCATGAAACCGCGAATGTAATTCCCTAACTTGCTATGTGACATCCCACGATCCGGACATTTAAGCGGGAATTCTCCCGCCCGGGCGATTGCTGTTCCGGGCTCCATCAAGTGCTTATTCCAGGTCGACTCCGGTGCAGTCCATGGGAAGCTCCCGGGGGAGATAACGAATATACGTTTCTTCCTCCTTCTGCACCGCCTTCGGCCGGAATTGATTTATGCAACGATCTTTTTCTTCGGTTTACATAAATACTCTCCGTAAGTATTTCTCGATGACAGCCTCGACCAAGGAACGGAGTTTTAACGGCGAAAGAAGAAATTTTATTTTTCCTCCGATCACGAACTCGGAGCTGACTCGCCAATTTTCCGGTAAGCGCCGCTTTTCGCGCCCCGAACTTCCCGCATTTGAAACGTCTTCGGGGCGTCACGGCTCTCCGTGCCCTTTTCGGGGTTTCCCACGCGGCGCCCCGTCGAAGGACGGCGCGAGACCCGCGAGCCCGGGAGGCGCAAACCTTGCATGACCGCTGAATTAGTCCGCCGTGTGCTGAGCGCCTCCTCGCAATCAAGCCATCAATAAACAATTTGGATTCGTGTTGTTAACTCCGTGCCTCGATACTCGAAAGCGTAAACCAAACACGTAAGACACGTTAAGTGCGCCGGAGCACTTGACTTTGGATCGAACTGCGCGTTCCTGAGTTGCGGTTTGATCGCGTCACTCGTCTCTCACCAAAAGGCCGAACCTTCGGCTGACGGTCGCAGGGAGAGCCTCTCAATTCCGGTGCGCTTCTCCTGCAGGCCGCAGCCGGAGCGGCGGCAGGGCGGGTCGGTCGCGAGAGCCGCCGAACGCCTCGCGGCAAGCTCACGTTGTCGCCGGCGTCGTCCCGGAGAATCGCCCTTCGGGTCGTGCAAGGGGTAGCGGAAGTTCCCCGAGCCAAGCGATTTCCGGATCCTGCCCGCAGCTTTCGAAACTTTTTTCTTTTTTCCTGCGAGTCTCACTTTTTCCTGCTTTTTCTTTCTTCCTTTCCCCATTTGATTGCCCTCCGAAAAGTTCCAAACTTTTTTTGGATCATGCAACAATTGTTAATCGCATGTTTCGTTGCATTTCCCATTTCCCTTTGGCTCGTTTCGCTTGGCTCCATTAAAACACAAGAAGTTCTGTGCCATTAACGAACCCGAAAGAGCTTATTTTCTTCTTCGCCCAGAAAAATAAAAATATGTAAAAAAAATTTTTTTTGCATTGTTTCGCTGGAACGAAACTAAAAGTTAAAATCTGAGATCCGGAGCGATTTCAGTTCGTCGATACTGATAATACATCAGCTATTTTGGTTTTTGGTCAGGATGCCGTCTGGATGGCTTTGCATTTTGTGATAGGTTTCAGTTAAATATTTATCGTTTGGCCCGTTGGAAATAATTCTGATCTTCAAGAAAACGAACGTGACCGTAATTAATTGCTGTGCTCCTTGTTACTTTCTGATTGTATTTCATGAAATGTTTCATGGATTTGTGCGATGCGCAAAGTGTTTCTCGTTGATGCAGGTCCTCCTCCTCTCTAATCCCGGCAGGGATCGCCTGATCTTTCGGGAAAATATGAATCCGGTGTCAAACAGAGGTTTAAAAAGTCGGCTACAAAAGAGGCGGTTTATTGCCCCGAACCTCACGGTGAGTGTACCCGGTTGAAATTTTCTATCGGAAAAAGTCATCGTCGAAAAGTGCGCAAAAATGTGGCGCAGCTTTCGAAAACCAGACGGGGGCGCAATTTCGGTTTTCGGATTCCGATGCTTAAAATTAGACGGGAAAGCCTCGTGCCAAAGATTTGCCTTCGGAATATCCTCAACCGAATCCCATTCAAACCTTCGTCGCTTTGTCAAACCTCCCTGGATTCGCTCTTTTTCAACGTTCGACACGTACGTTCGTCGGTGCGACACCCAAATGTCGCCGAAAACTTGAGGTAACGCGCGCGAATTTTTTTTCCTTACTCTGCGTACTCGACGGGTTCGAGTGCAAATTAAGCTGAAAAACTGTGGCGTTCGGTGACCTGATGCCACGTTACGGAGGTCTACCAACATGTGAAACAAATTTGCCGCGACACATCAATGCACTGCTTCAAGTGATTACTCACGAATATCAGAAAATAACTGGTTAAACTCTGCGGCCACCACATTTTTTATTTTTTTTCTTTCTCTCCTGTCACTCCGACCGAAGAGTTTTCCGACTCTCCGTTGCCCGCAGGCAAATTTGAAATTCCGTCATCTTACCGGCCACGTAGACGACTCCTGTGCGACAGCATTTCCCCTCGTGAAAGGCCCATTTCGCATTCTGTGCGTAATTTCTGCTTTATCACGGCACTTTTTCTTTTTTTTATCTCCATGTCGTTTAAACGATGAGTGAACCTGGTTTCATCCCAGTCTGGACGTCTTGCAGATCCCTGATGTGATGCTTCGACAGCGTCCGGAATGGCTCTCTCTTTCCGATATTCACTTAGATGCATCATCGTGGGTGCCCGAGACAGTTTTTGCATTGTTTACCATCATCCCTCCAATTCATACGTTTTTCTGTCAGTTCTTCCCGGAGTAATACACATCTTGTTTCCGCGCGCAGATTTCTCGTCAGGTTGGGTCAGTTTGGAAATTTTCCCGTTGAACCACACCGGGTTCGTGTTAAAGAATGATTCTGTCACCTGCACCCCAGGGTGCGGTGCGAAGCATCGCATTTTTTTTTACGATTTTTGCCCGTCACGATTTTGCCGCTTTATGCGAACCTCAGTTTTCCCAAAGATCCAAGCGATTATTACTACCACTTTACGATATCCTGGAGGATATGCGATTCTTTCTGTACTTTCATTCACGAATAAGTCAAATAAAATTTAGCGATGTTCTTTATGGGTTACGAATCCGGATTTGTTGCAAGCCCGTCTAAAACTTCCAAGTCAACTTCGAGCGATGAAACCGGTCTAAAAACGTCACTTCTGGTACGAATGTTTTTCAATTAATCACTCACGTCATACAAGTCTTCGAGTGAATCTCGCGGATAACGTAATACATTACTCATCCGGTGTTAGGACAAAAGCTACGAAAATTAGGTGGGAGAAGAAATGTTTCACACACTTAAAGTTGCTCCAAGGAGGAGCTCAGCCAGATGGTGGAAGCAGTAAGAAGATGCAGTACCACTGGTACCATTGATAACTGAAAGCCCTTAAAAGTGGATGATGTCCCGTCAGGAATAAAGTGACTTTTATGTTACTTTTTTATGTATATATGTACAAAGTTATACGTGGAAGAAAGCAGTTGCCCTTTTACTCCCGTAGCACCTGTAATTCGACGGCGTTTTAGCAGATGAAAATCTTTAATGCTAGAAACAACAATATTTAAATGAAAATACTATTTAGACGGTTGCCGGTCCTCGAGGTAAATTTTTATATCTTAAGTAAGTACCTTCACGTATTAACTCAAGGTGAACCTACAGCGATCTGGTTTTTAAAAAGGCGAAAAGTATATTTGTCAGATAATATCCTGCACTTGGTAGCGGTGCATGCGATGCGGGATAAGGGCGCATTTTAAGAGCCGGAACCGTGATGGTAAGGATTCCAGACATCCGGATAATGCAGATTGAAGATAGCCGCGTTATTTATTGCTGATGCCGGTTTAATTAAAGATAAAAAACGGATACAAATACATATGCAATGCAAAGGTTACTAGACGCGATACCGGTTAGAACGCGATGATTGTTAAGTGCAGCGGCGGATTTCAAGGGTTTAAATATTTAGATCCATAAGATAGAGTAAATTTTTGTGTCTGCATGGGTAAATTCGCTTTGGCAGCAGGAGACGGGAGGACGATCGGAACGTGGGATAAATAAATGCGATGGAGGTTTTTATTTTGGATCCGGCACCGTTACACATTTAAAACAATCTCGGGTATCGAGTAATGCCTCCGTAAATCTCTCGTTGCCATCCTTAAGAGGTATATTTCATTTTGAGAAATCACAGATCTCCGAGGCATTATAATTTGCGAAGTAATAACGTTTCCCGGTTTTATAACTTTTTACAGTTTCATTGTTTTGTATTGGCCAAAAGAAAAAAAAAAAAGTACCCAAAAACACATATACATATATCTCATTGAGACCGGAGTAAAAACGACGTCGAAACGCTAATCATTTATTATTGCAAGTCAAATGGTTTCCAAGCTGGAATATTTATTCGCATTAAAAACTTACGGCCGCGAAATTCTTCCGCGGTTTCTGCAATTTTACATTAAATGGAAGATGGAAGCTCTTTGTCAAAGGCGCTCAGAATGAATAACTAAAAGGCAAAAGATCTTTATATGAGTCTTCGTCTCACAAAAACATTTCTCATTTTCTCGGGCCGAACTCCACATCTAAATGGCATGAGCAACCTTTTTAAAGGATACAAAGGGGGAAAATGTAAAAATGCACAAGTCAATCATCAGCATCGGTTTCGCGATGTGGGTGGCGAAAAACGAAAGCCGAATATTATTTATTTTCGCTTTTAATGGGAGAAAAAAAAAAAAAAACTGGACGATCGGAATGAATCACATTTCATTCATCCATTTTTCAAATTGAATTTCTCGTTCTGTTTTTCCTTTTCCTAAATTAATTTGAATTGCGGAGAAACTTTTTGGGAAAAGAAATCGCGGAAGCGTTCATTATTCGGGCACTTTGGTTTGCACGTATAACGAGAGCATCGCCTCGAAATGCAGGCGAGCCCGGTTGCATAACGAGGAACGCGGCCCGGAAAGCGAAAACGGGCAGATACGTCCGATGCGAGCTCGCTGAATAATCGCGTGGATTCCGAGGGGAAGCACAGATTCCTGCGGGCGACGGCATCAGCCCGCTGCGGGGCTGGGAGAGCGACTTTACACCGGTAAATGAAGTGCGTAGCTGATTTATGATGGGGCAGCCTCGAGAGTATCGAACGTGGAACCTGATAGCATCGCGTTTAGCATTTGAAAAACCAACTTTTGAGTCATCTAATTAATATACTTTGGTCTTCGTGAATGAAATGCGAGAAGGGAGTCCGTGCCGGGAGGTACTGCCCGATGCCCCGGACTCGGATTTGGATTCTCTGTGCTTTTAGCGGAAGCTGAATCGCTTTTAAGCGCATCGCGAAACTTAAGGGAAAAGCCCCGTCCCAAACGTGGAGATGGACGAAATCTCAGACTTCGGAAGGAAAAAATTTCATTTCTTTTTTATTTCTTCTCCCTCCTTCTGTATATGTATATATATATCGTGAAACTTTATAGTTAGGTTATCGCTCCGTCCGTTTACGTCGATTCGCAATCCAAATTTTCCGGCTTTTTCCCGCGATATTTTCCGTGCATAATCGGAAATTTGCCATTTCGAAGGGCGGCCCTCCTCCGGTGAACTGCCGAACGGGAGCCTGCTTTCGGGAAACCTAAGGTTTCCGAAAGTGAAATGAATAAACAAATTCAGCTGCATTACAGTTATCTCTCGAATCCCGTTCGTTGTATGAAAACCAAACAAAATAACAGTAATTATTGTAATCATAAGTTTCTTTTATCTTCCAGTCAATGGCAGAAGAAAAAAAAAAAAAAAAAAGAAAATCCCTAAATTGCGGCCCTTTTGCCTTCCCTACGGAATCGAAACTCCTAAATACTTGACCTGTTGCATGTGAAAGTGAGTAACACTTTCCCAGCGCAGGAAACGCACAATTAATCCATCAAGATTTTTTTGTGAAAAAAAAAATAAATAAAAAAAAAAAAATTAATAATGCGAAAGGGAAAACGAAAATGCTGCGTGATGATGCTACTCGGGAATCGCCGCTTTCTGCAGGGGCAGAGGCCGACCGACAGCAATTCCTCAGTCTCGAGTTGAATACCGAATGAAATTTTGAACGTCAAACGCGTTAAAGTAAATAAACTCGGAAAATTTCAATCGCGACATCTGCAGCGGGGATTATCTGCTGCTTGGAAAAAGTTTCGCTTTGCATTTAGCGAAGTGGCGAAAACAGCATTAAACTATGTATTAAATGATTTGTCTTTATTGAAAACTTTGCATTTTTGCTCGTTGTTCATTTCAGCATTCGTGACTGGAGAAAATAAATAGTCCTACGATCTATTTTTACTTGGTTGGGAATCCTTTGAACTGTATAAATAAATGCGAAAATATTAGTGTTTGCGCCGGAATAATGATACGTCTTTAAATATATGACAATTGCATTCTTCAGTAATGATGCGATAATTATTAAATAATTTATGAGTATTGCGATGATAATGCATAAATATTTTTGATAATTTTTTGAAATACTTCTGCTGCTTCACGTGTTCGCCAATGGAATAGCTTAGAATTAATTGCGTTATATGTAAATCTAGAATAATTAGTAATCTCATTAATAACCATTCCGATTTGTTTAGTCAGGACTTTGTTGTGAGCGTATATATATATATATTTTTATTTGCTTTTCGAATACTGGGTTCATATGTCAGTATCGATGGTGATTTCGTAGGCAGTTAGGTGTTATTACTATCATTAAGTAGTGATTGATCGGTTTAGTTCCAAATGGTATAGTCAAATGAGAAAGAAATTGATGTTTTTGCCTTTTGTAATCCGCCATATTTGGCATAATCTTATTCCGCCGAGCATCCGGGGCTTTATTTGGGCGTGAATGGCACAATAGAGGGACGGAGGGAAAGGGTAACGCACAAAGCGAAGGCAATCAGGAAGCGCGGGACCGGATGGAGGGACCGACCGAGGACGATCCGACAGCACGCAACGTACCTGATTCCGTGCACCGTGGTCAACGAGACGACTGTCCCCGCCACTTCGGCGCGGAGCCGGCAATCTTGAAAATTGAATTTCGGTAATTGCCTGCCATGATTCCGAAAGTGAGAGTTCATGACAGGTTTTCGGCCCGGTCCGCAACGAGTCTTACCTTTCCCATACTTTCCTTACTACTTTTCCCGTGCATAGATTCGGCCGCAGCCGAACTCGTTGCCGGGCACCACCCCGGCGGCTTGTTGCAGGTAGAAATCTCCGTCTGGAGGAACGTCGGGTGGTCGTTAGCTTCACGGCTCGCAAGAAATCCCGGTTTCCAGCGCAAGATTTGCCCTCATTGGGGGGGGGGGGGAGGGGAGGAAAAACTAATTGGAAACTAACGTTGCACGTTGGCGGGCAGAGGCGTAGCCTTTCCTCTGACGGTTCCCCGCACAGTACGGAACTTTTTGCCGCGAAACGTTCATTCCAGCAGCAAATGACGAGTACAATCTGAATCACGGCTTCGTCTCAGGTTAAATCATCTCGACGCTCCGGTTTTTCCTCACCGAAATATATTCGGAATCGAATCATTCTTTTGTGAAATCAACGGACGACTCGAACGTGTGGAGGGAAAATGCAAATGCATTCGGATATTCTCGGCACTGAACATTCTTCTCGCGGTTGAGAAACATTCCGCGATGCATCATCGGCTGTTGATTGCGTCGAATCCGTCTGCGACTAGTAAAATACTTTGCTACACGCATCATTTTTGGAATATGTATTTAAAAAATCGGAACGCGATTTAAGCCAAACAGCGGGACAGGAAAACTCAAGAACTGGCGCAGATTTTCCTTCTTCTCCCGATCGCATCCAGCCACTGAAGCGAGGCGGACGGTCGCAGCATTCGACCATCGCTTCAGGCTCCGGAGTCTTCGCATTATGCAAGACTTGCACATTAACAACGAATATCATTATGCGCACTCGCAAAAGTTCTCCCACAGTTAATTAACCTCAAATGTTAAGAAATATTTAACATTTACGGGGAGCGGGATATGTAATTTACCAGCGCGGATTATAATTATTTTTAGTAAACCAATTATATAAAACAAATTGTGTTCGTTGAATTCACAAGTTAACCGGAATGAGTCGAAAGTTCCGGTTCGTGAAGGAAGACTTTGCGGATATCTCTCTGGAGCGCTTTCTTTAGCGGCGGGTCTCGAGGTTAAAAGACGGTTCGTCGGTCGAGGGAAGGAACCGAGGAACCGCGAACGTCGTGCAAGGGGTTGCACCCGAGATCTCCTTATCCCGTAGACCGACATCCAGGTCACAGAGATGAACCCCGAGCACAACACCGCGGGGTGCTCCGGTTAACAATGGAAGCCGAAGCCCATAATTTGCAGATTATCCAATAGATTCGGTGTGGGAACTCGACCACAATGGCCCACTAGGAATTGATAGAGCCAATGGATTTTTAGCCGGAGAGTCATCGACCGCGTTTTGTAATTTCATCTGCGAGAACCTGCCTGAAAATGAATGATTTTTACTCTTTTATCCGCGTGGCGAGTGACTTCTGTGCGTTTGTGTGCGTCTGCGGATGCGTTCCGTATGGTTCTTAAGTCTCGTTCACTTCAAAGTGGCTCGTCAACTTCCGATTTGCGTGCGGCATTGCGCCCTGCTTGTCCGGTCAAATAAGCCGACGTTCCCCGGGGGCGTCGGACGAGGGCGAGAACCGAACGGATGCGGCGGGGCGTTCGCATCAACAACGAATCCGCAAATTGCGATCTCCGGAGGGAGACGCAAAGCCGATTGAAAGCGCACAGTTTGCGCTCTCGGCATTCGATACGATTAATATCGAACTGTCAACTTCGCGTTGGTCCAGACCGTCTTCCGTAATCGCAGCCTCACGATCTCCTCTTTCTCCGTCTGAAATTTCGTCTTCGATTTTGAAACCTTCATAACTTTCCATCGATTCCGTGCCTCGGATGAACGAACCGACGAGCAACTTTCCGTACGTCCGGACGGTCCGGCAACCCGCGCTACTCCTGCCACGTCTCCCTCCTCCTTTTTGCATCGCGATCTCGTTAGCGGAGTTTTTACCTTCGTGTCGCTCGTCGTCGCGAATCTTTCTCTCAAAATCCGTGATCGATGGCCGCTTCGAAATTTTCTGATAAATCTCTGGACGAGAAAAAAAAAAAAGCTGGCCTCCCAATTGCATTCGTCGATTTCTTCAACGCAAGATGCAGCATCCGGAACGTCAGACGCGGCGAAGATTTCTATTGTCCCTTTGCGATTCCCGCTGGACCACCGATCACAGCTCAGACGGCTACGTAATGGAAACCCACTCCAGTTACAGTTTTTTCTCTAAAAGCTCTGCCTCCAGAGGAGTGCCGGCGATCTTCGGCCGCGGTTTTAAGGTTGTGAACGTCGTTGGCATCATGGTGCATCCATCTCCCGTTTGTCCTCCTCGCAATTTTGAAAGCTCAAGCAAAAGCTCTCGGATTTCAACCTTCATGCGGGGGAAAAGGAAAAAGCATCCACGCTTTTCGGTGTTTGTCATTTCTCCGCCTTGTTCACCTCGTAATTTTTTCACGTAATCGGGTGCCGTATTATTTTACAATTGTCAGCAGTCCACTGCCGCGTAAACCATCTTGCCAGGTCTTGTCAACCGTCTGCAGTCATTCTCTCTCTCTGCCTCAATACCGGATCCGATTGGTGACATTTTGCTTGGTCCTTCGGACAAAAATATTTATTTCGCCGATGTCGGACTTCGATGTGCCCGACTGCTTCCGCCGCCGTATTTTGATGCGAACGCGATTGCTGAGGCCGAGGCAGAACTGTCTCGCCCCTGCCCCAGCTGCGGCGAAGTCATCGGGACCGAAAATTTCAAATTTTTATGTTCATTAATCCGCTAAAATTTCAACTTTGATTTTCTCCGAGCGCAACCCACGGGGCACCTACCCATTCGATTGTTCTGCCAGTAGTGCAAGTCTTTTACGTTGAGCTAAATTAGCTGTCCATTATATTCGTGTGCCCGATATGATTTTTGACATGTCTTGTATCACTTTCTCAGTTTTTCGGGGAAAGTTTTGAAACAATTGCCTGCGGAACAGAGAGCAAACGTCAATCCGCGGATTCCGCAATATCGCACCGGTTTTAATGTCGCTGACGGACGGTTAATGGAGGAACGAACGCGGAGGTGATCGCCTCCGATGGGGCCAACTGTATTTGCATTGGCCGTGAATCGCGCTTTGCATAAGGAGTGCCGATGCGAGTTACACGTCGGTCGCGTACGTTCCCATAAGTTTTGAATCGGCGTGCGGGGCCGAGAATCAAGCACTCCCTTCCTTCCGCAGAGGGGTGTCAAGCCTCGCGTTTTTCCGCGCTCCTCCTCCGAGGTGCTTGGCGTTAAGTGCCCGCACCTTAACCTGGTTTTAACGTTGGGGCAGGTCCACGAGCCTCGCTCTTCGCCGATCCCGAGCGACCCGCGAACAATTACGTTAAAGCAAGGCGTTCGCCGATTCCCCGGCAGACGTCGGTTCTCGGATCAGCTCCACGCGAAGACTCGTTCAACTCCTCACGAAAGGAACGAAGTTTTGCAACTTTTCCCGATGCTCCAAGTCGAATTTCCCCGATCGATCCGGTTTCGAAAAATTGCGAAAAAATTTCTTTTATCTCGCGTGATTTTGATAGTTTGAATTTCGCGTTCGAACATTCCGCTTTGGGTTTTAGCGAGCGATCGCGAATCGCGACGCTTTTCAGTTCGATTGGGGGTGAGAGGGCTGCGCACGAAGAGAACTCGCTCTTCGCCGGCTTCGGCGTCGGCCAGGGCCCGTATCTCCGCGGATGCTGCAAGAGATGTGGAACGACACCGGAGCCCGTGGAACCCTTTGCTCGCGCTTCATCTCGGAAGCCTGATTCATTCAAACTTTTTGTATTATATTTTTTGTGCGCGGGAAACGTTTAACACTGACCCAGTAAACCTGTCTTCACCTACGATTCATACCCGAATGAATAACAAATGATCATGTACAAAATGTCTTTAACCCGAACGTGGCCCGATTGTCTTCTCATTTAACTCGCGCCAAAAAAATTACCCAAGGGGTAAGGGTTAAAATTGTGTACATTTCAGTACGAAGGACGAAGACCCAAAGACCTCTGACGGGTTAAAAATTGGGAATGTACGTCCATGCATACGGTGAATTGCGTAAATGATGCCAATGGAATGGCAGTTAACTCGTGCGCATTGCGCCTTCCGTGATTTCATAAAGGAGAATCGAATGTTGAATAACAAAGAGCATCGCCCTTTTTATGGTCTTGCGGGCTTGACTTTGACCGTGGCGGCGAATGTTTCCCTTTTCCTTCCGCGCAGGATTTATTTGCGAGGGCCAAAACTCTGCCCGGAACGCCTTTTGGAATCCACTGGAAGGCAACTCTCCGAATTCCATTTTCCCCGGAGCTGCACTTTGGCCCTGCTCCCTTTCGTAACTTTCGGTCTATCACTGGTTCCCCGGTCCTCGACGGAAGAAGGATCGCCGTCGTTCGGGCGAAGGCTGGTTAGGTTTCCGAACCGGCGTGAAAACAATTACCCGCTGCGGACGGTATCATCATCCGGTGTCCGCACGTGAACTCGGAGAGGCAGCTTCTTAGACAATCAACGAGCCGAGGCGAGCAATAAAAGCGGTGGGAGATAAGGCATGTCCCGAAGTTCGCGAACCGTCAGATAAGGCGGTGAGAACTTGTTTCTAAAAGCACGTACCGTCGGTTGGGTGCACGTCTGCTGTGCCCACCGCCGGCACGACCGATTTATCGGCGCGCTAGAATCGGTGAATCTTTAAATTCGTTCGCATGTGGTAACGCGTCTCCTGTGGATGTGTCGTATCGGCCCCGATGGAAACATGCTGCGTTTCCACTGTTAAACGGAGGCGCAGTGCGATGGAATCAAAGCGCATGCCGGAGTAATGACACTACGAAGTAATAAAAGAGTCCGCGTTTCCCGTCTGACTTTCCGTTTAAGGGAAGTATCGTCTTCTGCCGGTGAAACCTCTTTCCAAAAGTTCGCGACTCCGAAGAAAACCGGAGCGACAGGTACCTTAAAGGCAAAGCTCCGCGCTCGGCTGAACTTTCCTTTTTACAGTTGCAATTCAATCATTGTTCGTTGGCTCACCGATTCTTTCCCGTTCGAAGAGACTTTCGAACAAATGGGAACGGGCTTCGACGCGATTGCTGAGGTTTGCCTGCCCTCGACTCGAGGAGGGTCTCGGAGGACGCGGATCTCTTGGACTCCGGGGGAGGACGTCGGCGGGGATGTCCCGGAACACCCCGAACCCTTACGCAACTCCAATAAAACGCATTCGAATTGGTTTTGGAAAGTTTTCCGCGCTCCGCAGGTTTTGCCGGCTATTAATTAGAGGCAATTAACGTCCGACATCGAAAAACGATTAACACAGCCCGGGTACGGGTCGTGATTCGTGTCATATCGCAACAATTGGTCGTACCCGATACCTTAATATAAAAATGCTTTTCCATACCGGTCCGCAATTGCTTGGCGTGCGGTTTCCTCTCCAGGTTTTGGGTGCCCGAGGGATTTGAGGACAGCCCGCTGCTGATTCTTGCGCGGAATCGCTTGGCGTTCGGCTGCGGACGACCTGCTGCATCGTCTCGGGCAGCAACTTGTTCGCGAGCCCGCAAACGGAACGCTTCCGCCACTTTTTCCATCCTTGCCTCCGAACCGGTCCTTCGACCTCATGCTTTACGGCCGGCCACGCCTCGTTGCCGCAGATGAAGTTGATCCGAGACCGCAGTCATTTTGGAGAGCTGCTCCCTTTGCGTTCTCTCGATCAACTCGGTTTTTCTTCGTCCTTATCCGGGGTGCGATTTTTCACGTGCGATTCCCGCGCGTTAACCACCTCGGGTGTTCGCCACTGACGATCCCGAATTCTGGCCCGACTTTTAAAGGCGAGAACGAGCGTTTGTTTGCCGCGGATTTCGACGGCCGAGACTTCCTCCTTGAATGCGCAATCTCTTCTTTTATTCTTGCGCCTCGCTTCTTCCTCGGGTACAAATTATCGCGTGTTATTAAAGTAAAAATTTTCTGTCATCCCTCATCTTCATTGGGCAATTTGGACAGCAGGCGTTCTTCTCTAATGTTATTAATGAAACAGACGTTTTCGTGCCTTTTCCCCGCGGACGTGACGTGCGCATCACTGCCGAAGATCCACATTTATTAACGTCGATCTTGGTGATACCGTCCTGGTTTTGATTATTTTGGTGATGTTTTTGATGACTTTTTAAAATTTTTATTTTTTTTACATTAGCAAAAATAAATGGTGTTTTGCGTCCCAGTGACCAAAAAAAAAAAAAAAAAAAAAAAAAAGAGGAAAATATTGCGAATGTTATTCAATAAATCGAAAATGGTTTCATTTTCTTTCCCACTGGACCGAAAATATAAATTTCTATCGCGTTTGATCTTTTAATGCCATTGTATCCGCTTCTTGCTACGTGTGAATCGTCTACTTTCATAAATTATAACATTAAAACGAATTATATCGTTATATTATTCGGGAGCCGAGGGGCTTGTTGGAAGAAGTAATTAAAGGGAACGCCTTGCAACCGAACAAGTAAAGCTAATAACGAGAGCCGTTAATGCGATGTATAATGATACATTGTAACCGACCAAAAATCAGAGTTTCGGATAATTCTTGAAATAGTTTCAAATGGTAGTTTTTAAAAACTTATTCCGATATTTGTAAAGTAAATTGAAATAATCGTATTTTAGTGCGTCGAATCGACCCGAATAGGGAAAATTACACGAAAGTGCTTCTGCCGAATGAAAGGCGAAAGGGAAGAAGTTTGCAATGAAGATGCCAATAATTTTAAAAATATGTGAAATCATTGGAAAAGGTACACATGAAGCTTGTTACATCCTTATTTCTCTTGCTGTAATTGAAATGAAATAAAAGTGATAGCTTTTTGTCATTTTCTAGTATGAGGTTGTAAATTGAAGTCAATTGGAAGCGCACGTTTTGATACAGATGTCGATGTCGAGATGAAAAACTTCTTCATGGATATGATTTGCATTAAAATTTTTTCGATTGGGTTTCGTAAGGAGCAAAATTTTTAAATAAGGTTTTAAGAGCATCCATTGAAAAAGCGCACATTTTTATGCCAGTGTTGAATGGCGTTCCAATTGTAATCATCTAAAAGTATTTGTTTCCTTATATCGGAATCGTCATAAAACGTTATTTTTTCGATAGTCGTTTTCAGTTGCTGACCAACATTTTCCGTGGAAGCTTTCACGTGTTATTCCTTTTAATTACCCATGAAGTAATATTTATGCGATTCACATTATTAAGCAGTCAAATTAGTCGCGCGTAATTCTCAGCAATACCGCATTTATTTTGCAAGACGTCAAAAATTCAAGCACTCTATAATTTATCCGGTTCCCTTCTTCGCGACGGCAATTTTGACTGGATAATTTCCTCTTCGGACGCAGCCGCAGAGGAATATGAATTATCAAGCCGTGTGTCTATCTGTCGAACGCGTATTCACTTTGCATTCTCCAAAACATTTCCATTTCCTCGTTAACGATCAGTGGAGACGAGCAGGAGGAAGATGCGGGTCAAGCGGGGAAACGTGATGCTGATGTAGTTGTTGCGTTAAATAAAAAAAAGTAGTTTCCTCACGTACCTGACGTAATATCACGACCATTGCGGCCTCTGGGGGAGGCAAGGGTAGGGGGGGGAGAGGGTGCCAAAGCGCGTGGAAAAGTTTGGAATACGAAGAGGAATCCGATGCTAAGTGCGATGGTAACCTCGATTGCGCGGTAGCTTTTCTTAGCTCACAGAGAACGGCCGATGGATAAACGAGATGGTGACTAACCCGAGATGATCTGCACAGATACGGTCAGGCACTAAACGTTCGCGGGGTATGAGAAAGAACGTTGAATGATGGTGGAACGAGGAGAATGGTGCTGGAGGCTGCTTCCTGCAAAGCATCGCGATGTTCCGTGCACGATAAAAAGACGGTGTTCGGAAATATGTGCCAATTTTAGGTGCAGCACGTTGGGAAATGTTTGACAAATGACGCCATTATTTCAAATACTCATGGGCGGTTGGGTTCTTTAATGTATTTATCTGCAAACAAGTTAATTACACACTAACAGTTGTTCCTCGACGAAAGCTGCAGGAATTTATGAATTTCCCATTAGAAGAGACGGCACCAACCATCGACGAAGCACAGAATCTTAATTCCTGATACGTGTATGTAGGGAATTGCGTAGTGTATCATGACTGAATTTATTTACTCTTACAATGACTGTTCTGAATCAGTTGAGTCAACATATTAAATGTAAAACGTAGGCAATACATTAAGAAAAAAAAAGTTTATTTTTACGCTTGAATATAATTTGAAAATTCTTACAATAAATTTTTTCCTTCCTCTTAGAATGGTTAAATAATTACTTATTTGAGCTTTGACTTTTCGGTTACCCATAAGAATATGAAGAGGATCGCGCTGAGCGATGAGTTTGAATGTGAAACATCTTCTTCCAGCCAGTTATTCGAACGGAATGAAGTCGTCGCCTCTTTTTGGGCACCGAGAGAAAATGTTTTTCGAGAGATCGAACGATCAAAATAGTTCACAATATATCAACGTTTAAGCTTGCTACCGCGATAGGAAAAAGAGTCAAAAAAGGGATTTTCCGTTTCCTTCTGCGGAACAACTGTGCCAGCAACTCCCGGCCCGCATTTCTGGTGCAGGCAAACTGCTTTGACTTCGTTTCCGAACCGAATGCGAAGCAGTAGCTGCCGCAATTTCCGCATTTCCGTTTCGCACTGAGCCGAAGCGAAAAATTCGAACGCCCCGAATGGGAAAATATGTGATTTCGGTGGTTCGGGAAAAATCGCGGGCCACGAATTTTCCCCCGGGGCCTCGCATCCTTTCGCTGCGTTTCGGGCCCAAATGGTCGGGGATGCTCTCCAGTGATTCGCCGCCGCGAACGTCGATCCAGTGAACCGCCCGCGAAACCTTTCATCTCGGAACGGCTTTGGAGCCGGTGCCGCCTCGCATAAGCGCCCCGGAGCCTCGAACGTAATAATCGCGAATGATTTATGTCCGGCATCGCGAGCCCCGGGTTGCCGCGATTCCAAAATATTTCCGCATTTATTTCCGCGGCATTATCGGGACTGATTTATTATCCTTTTGCGCATTTTGGCACAATTAACCCGGCTTCGATCGGATCGCCCGCATCGGGGAATGCTGATTTTCGACTCCGTTCAAATCGAAGCCTCCTTTGCGTTTGAATCGCCATGGCGAACCCGCGGTTTCTGTTAACTACTTTGTTTATTTTTTTTTTTATTTTTGCCATGTGCCGGCGCATGGTCTTTGACCCGGGAAAAGTACCTCAGGTTACGTGAGAATCCTCGGCCCTGATTGAGTACCTCCGAAGACGGAGGGATAGGGCCGAGTCGATCGAGGAGGTCTACGTTTGTCGCTTGAGACGCTTCTCCGATGCCTTTCCCTTAATTCAGCTGTTTCCCCGGGCAAAACGATGGCACATGCCTCGGCACCGATCGACGTGACCGATTTAAATCGGCGAGCAACCTTCCCCGCCCTTGCTGCGTGCCGAATGGACTGGAAAGGGACCGGGAGCCGAAGCGTCGACAGCGCGACTCGTCCTCGGCCGCAGTTCGTTAGAGCCAAAACGTTTACCGTCAATCTTCCAAGACTGACGTTGGTTGCTCGGGCTGCCCCGGCAATTCGACAGTGCAGAAACAGAGTGACATTTCAGGCACGGTTGCTCGAAGGCCGTTCTTGTGGCGAAACACCCGCAGTCAAATTATTCACACGCGCACACACACACACACACACACGCAGCGAAATATCACAATCGAACCGTGTGGGACTACAAAACTGCGGCACTTTGTCCTTATAAGCAGATGGGTTTTTGTTCTTGGCGCTTTTTGGTATTCCGAAGCTTTCGACGTGCGACATTGTCTTCCTTGAATCTTCTTGAAAACTTCACAAAAAAGAAAAAAAAAAATATATATATATACCTCGGTGTCGCTCTAGCATCGCCATTGGAACGTGACGAGTTTTGAATATTAAATTACGGCAATATTTACAATTTCCATGCCGATAAATAATGACACAACTGTCATAATATTGGCTGTAGTTCGGGGACCTTAATTTGTTGTAGTGACACAGCACACGTTATGAAGATTGCCTGAATTTGTGCTTGGGCGCGGTGAACGCCTTTTTTTCTACCAATTTTCTCCGGCGACCCAAATACACGGGTATCCGTCACATAAGCAGGATGGAAAAATTTGTTTCTGCTTCTGAAACGTTCGCACTTTGCTGCGCGTTCGGTAATGTTCATTTCCGTAGCGAATATTTTCAAAATTGACAACATTTGAAAACTGTTTAAGATGTGAAATTTTCGGCCAATCGTACATGCGTTTTTGTACGTCAGTTTGACATTACACACACACACACACACACACACACACACATATACATATATACAATGTTAAAAACGAGTTTGTATTATATGAAGTAGTCGTTTCGATTACGTTCTTTTCCTTGCTTGTTGCTTCCTGGTGCCCCCAGTGGCAACACGCGGTAAATGTAGTTAACATTCAAAAATCTCCTGTCGAGGCCCCAAACCTTTTCCTATTCGGTAAGACTGATTTCCCGCGCTTCCGCGATGAGATCTCCGGGCGATATTCCACGTGGAAATGAAACGCATTCAAAGTTGCTTATTTTATTGCATTTGCACGAAATTAATGGTACCCGTAAGGCTTTGTGTTAATGGCTGCGTTGAAAGGGCTTTTCGTGCTCGAACAAAGAAAGCGTTTCTCGTGTCGATTTTTGCCAAATCGAAATGTTCATCGGGAAACTTAAATAAATTTCTTTATTTATTATCCGCCGAGGTACCCGATCCGTTGACTTTTTTTATTCCGAGTGTATTTGTATTTTTTCTCTTCGGCGAATGCATTTAAGCATTTTCCAAATTAGAATTTTTCTTTTGACCCCTTGTCATCTGGGAGAAAGTAAAAAAAAAAAAAAAATGATGTAATGGCATCAGCAAACGCTTTGAAGTCCTTTTATTTCGCGTTGCAATCATTTTGCTTGCGCAAAAGCAAAAACTGCATGGAACCTATCCGATTTTAAAAATCAGAAAAACTGCCTTTTCGAGTTAATTATAACTGAAATTAATATTATTAAAAAATTGCATGCAGCCAAGGGAAAAGTCTCTCAACTCTTTGACGGCAACTGAAAATTTTCCAACTGCTGGAACCTTCGTATGGTATGTATGGGGTATGAAAAGCTTCGGCTCGTGAGCTTCGTCTTCTGAGAGCCGAGAGCGCAAATGGTAAAAAAGCTTTTTCCTCAGTCGAACACTTAAACCTACATAAACACGTTTGAGTCCCATGTGAGTCCCTGTATGAGTTATGAGTCCCAATTTCTTCTTTATACCCATGTCGAGCATAACAAAGACGATTTTTTCCTTTCCCATGCATGTGTGATGGAAAAGATTTTTTTTTTTCTCTTCACTATCAAATAAATAAATGCAAAAGGAACGTAAAAACTTCAACAAATTTTTACTTCATGCAGGAGATGCGTAATATGGGATGCGGCACTTTTTTTTCGATTCACATATTATATAAATTATATAGTAACTGGAAATTTTAAACCGGTACGGCATGCAGCTTGGATTATTAAGCTATGGACGGTCAAAAGTTTTCCCTGCTTTAAACGGAGTTAGGTTAAGCTTCAATTTCATTGACGGCTGTTTGACTTTAAAAAGACCATCATGCGTGTTAGATGTAGATTTTTATTATAAATTTGAACTTTTTAGGCACTTTTTTTGATCTAACACTTCCGAAGCGCTCAGCTATTCCTCGAGTGTCTCGTTAAAAGTTCAATGGTGTCACGTTATACATGGCAGATAACACTATCTGGGGTCAAACCATGTTCAAAAATTCTTTTCTTCTTTACGAGGCAAGAGAAAGTCTCGTTCCTCTTCTAATAGAATAAGGTTCGAATTGTTTTCACGATGCGGTCCAAAATAGTCGTATAAGACACGCCTGCGGATTGAAAGAACCATTGTCGGTACCTTAACCTTTGCCTCAAATGTTATCCTTAATAAGTATCTAATCACTTGACTGGCTCAATTTTACGAGACAATACCTTGTTTATTCTCAGTTGGACCTGGCAGGGAATGTTTGGGGGAATTTTTATAAATTTAAACCATATTATTATGATTAAGTGCCTGCCCAGGATCTGGCCCAATAGTTGTGCTAAACCACTCCGGCAAAGTTTTTTTTTTTTTTTTTTAACTTTAAGACTTTTGAATAGCGATTTCACTTTGAAGCCTTCTCCGCGTGGATATGGGAATTTAATATCAGCTAAATCTGTAATCTTTACCGTTTTTTGCTTTGAAAATTTTACGGTGAAACTCCTAACCAAAGCGCTGTCGGTTTCACGTTCTGGGTCTTTGAGGGATTTAAAGAGTTGCTTTTTATCATAGATCTGTTGGTCAGTGGTGCGCACTAAGGTTCGCGCCCAGTTTGTATTGCTCGATCGCCTCCGACTTTGGTCGCCTTTGGTGCGGCAGATTCGCGGATAATTCCAACGTGATCTGTTTTCGCCGGCTCGAAAAGGCAAGAAGTCGAGGAAAATCGAAAAATGCTTGATTCGCACCTTCACCACTGCGATCAAAAGTCAGATCTTATGCCGGAGCCGAGATTTTCACGACCTTGCGAATTACGTGATTCTTACCGTAATTTTTATCTAGATCTTTGCTTCTTATTCCACGTTTCGTTTCCCCTTGTCCGCTCGACGCTGTCGCAGGTCTGCTCGGTTCCCCGGGCGAAAAGGGAGCCCTAAATTCGACTTCTTTTCCAGCCTAACTTCTCGCGATACATTCAATGCCCGTTCCGCAAATTGAGTCGAACATTTTCGCCAGTCGCGGGAAGGACAACGAATCCGCGTTAAAAACGAACCGTGGATTTACAGGTGACAGAAATTATCTCACGCGTCTTAGCAATGGCCCGAAACAATCCAAGTGACCCGGTATATTTCGAATGTTGCAAAAGACTCGTGGAAACGTTCGGGCGTTCAGAGATTTCGCAAAAGCGAAATCGAAAACGTGGGAATTTGCATCGTGAAACGTTTGCTCGTCCTGCGGAGGATTTTTCCTTCTTTACCAACCTTCGAAGAAGGGTTAGGTGCCCCGCGATGCTCGGCGGGGCGCTTTTCCCAATCGATTTTCGACGCTGACATGGCACCCGAAGAGCGTCACATTTTTTACACGATGCACACGACATTCGCTCGCTTCTTCACGTTCACAGCTGGTGACCCACTACCTCGGAAAGATCCGCATTTTGCAATAAGCGCCCCGATTACTCACGACATCGATGGTCTCGCGCTTGAGATTATCCAAGCGCGTTGTAAGGCAGCGTGTGATGGTCGGGCTGCTGCGGAGCAAGAAAGCACGGCAAACGATTCCAGGTTCGCCAGTAATTAGCAAGTCTGCGACCGCCTGCGACTGAACAGTCCTGACCCGATGATTAATTTTACAGTTTGATTTGCCTTTGTTGGTGCGCGCAAAATGAAAATGCCAATGGCACAAATTCGATTTCCTAAGCCGTTCAAAAAACCCGGAAAATTCATAAGTTCAGTATTAAAGGTATCAGCCGCGGATACCTGAAAACGCAGCGTTTTCTCATCATAATTTTTGGCTTTAACATTGATCATACTTTCAGAAACATTTTTTTCGTCCTCGACTCCACCTTGATTTTAATAATTTTTTCAGATTATTTCATCAGGCATACTTAAACTAACCTGTCTTCCACATTATTAATACGTGTAGGCCTTCTGATGTTCTGAACCCTGACATTTATATTTCGCGTTCAAAATATTATTCGGTATAATTGCGGCTAATATTCTATTGACTGCTGATGGCCAAAGATTAGGCTGCATTATTTTACACGCTTTTTTTCTTTTTCCATGTTTTCCATTCGTTCCATAATGTTAGAGGGAAAAAGATGAAACCGTGGGTTTGACGTACATTTTCCGTTTGATTGCAGATTGCGAAGAGAAATGACGTCTGGGTCTTCCTCTTTTTGACGGCGCTGTCTGCTTGCTCCTTAGGAATCATGGAAAAGCGAAAGAATAAAAAGCCGAAAATGATAGTTTATTGCAATGTGACGTAAAACAACAATAAGGACAATAAGAAAAACATAAAATAAGATATAAAAAATTGCAGCAGATATTAAAAATACTATGGCAGGCAGGAATCCAATATATGCCAATTCATCTCCGAGCAGGCAGCCGGGTTCTAAGTGCCAGATCATCCTCCAAAAGTGCCTGGCGATCCAGTTGCACAAGACCGGCGTTATCCCATACCAGTCCGCACCTGGGGGAAGATCCGTGGACGGCGGCGATTACTGGATGTACGACAATGGTTACCTTTTATTTCAGGTAAGTGGATGCACCATTTGTGCCTCCGTTGAATATGTTTTTATCTTTCGGTGGCTAACGCTCTACGGTTTCGACTTTGCAGGGATTTTTGGAAGCCAATTCTAAATGTTTTTGGAATTTGTCCCTCCTGGAAGCGGTCAAAGAACTCCAGTTTGAAGGATACGTTTCCCAGGGCATTCTTCTCGTCCGTGGAAGTCCGTGTGCCTTGGAGGTTCTCCGAAGTGCTTGGTCGAGAAACGTGCTAAAAGCTCCTACGAATTACACCATTTCTCAAGTTGGTAAGTGTAGCTTTCTTGCACGTGGAAAATTTTGCCGTTCCGGAGGGGATTCGCCGCGAGTGCCCCGGAAAGGCGGTTCGACGCATTCCGCAATGAAAGGTATAGAAAACCTACGCTTTAGCAAGCTTGCGACTGGTATTGTATAATGTCAGTTGTTCAAATATGGTCCTTCCTTGGTTATTCACGTCTCTTTAGAAGGTTATTAAGAAGTGCATGTTGTCAGACTACTCTCTGGTTTCCTTTGTTCGCCATCGGGTGGGTTAGACGAAAGGTTAACCCTATTCATCTCGGATATCTGCCAGGTAAGGACTGCAGGACCTTGCTCATTCTTCTATTTCACAATGCTTTTCTTTTAATCAGGCAATTAATATTGTTCTGTCCCATTGTGAAGTTGGACTTTCATCTGGGGTCTTTGTTAAAAATAAAATAATGCACTGCGAATGCTCTTTTTTTTCGGGCGAATAACGAACCTTCTTTTGCATCAGATAATGGATCTGGTAATCTCGGAAATTTGTGTGGTACTGAATAAAAACCATGGAGAAATTGCATTGGTTTTTATGTCGCAAACGTTATAAGATAAAAATAAAAAGCATAAATCTGCCTCAGCACAAGTTATAAAAAAAAAAAAAAATAAATCAGACGGAGGACAGTTGCAAAAATAAACATTATATTATAATTATTACCCAATACCAGGAGATTTCTACCCTGACTTCAGTATGTAGTATGTTATTAAAAATAATACGTTGCCAGTTGATTCATCGAGGGCACAATTTTAGCAAACACTGCAATCCTGGTATTTTCCATTGCTTAAAAAACGATTCTAAAAGACTACAAATTCTACATTTAAGTAACACCTAAACGATTATTTAACTTGCGTATTAAAAATAATCGGCATTGTACGGGAATTTAACTGTCGGTTCGTATTCATTCGCTTAAGGCCCGGCTTATAAGTTCAGCAATCCCGGGTAAAAACGCTTCGCGAGAGCTTATGAAGTTTTTCAAGTATTCGGCGAGCCAAAATATTCTTTCCTTTCTCCGTGAAGCCAAATGAAATCCCGGCTTCGAACTGGCACCGTCATCTCGCCCAAGTTCTGCGGGAGACGGCATTTCCGGCGCTGCCCTCAGTGCTGACATCGCACTCGGGGTGAAAACCGGTGTCAATGTGCGACGGACAACCATTCCAATACCGTGTCACTCCATAAATCGCCTTGCGAGCGGTGAAACGGCAGACGGTTCGATTTCTCCTCCCCATGATCAAAACTGCACATGTTGCCCCGAAGATCGACCGTCCCGAGCCGATTCCTCGGGGCATTTCCACCCTTAACAGAGTTTCACTTCCGCCGCCGCCATCAGCCCTCATTTTGCCTCCACAATTTTCGGTTCTCCTCCACAATTGTGCGATACCGCGTCCACATTCGCTCTTGCAGAAGCGCAATTTTTGCCGTTTGAATTTACCTTTTTCGCGGATTCGGGAAAAAGGTATCGGACGGTACGGCGGAAAGAGAGCAAAATCTTCGTAATAAAGACGGAAATGTAATTTCTTTTCATTGCGATTAACTCACGCTTATAATTTATTTTTTATTATCATTATTCCGAATGCATTTTCTTTCCTTTGTCTGACCATTCCTTTTTGGGCATACATCGCACGTACGCTTCAAATGTGTAAATATTCGGCGATTGTGAAAACTAAGGAAACGTTTTGACTTTTTAGCGTGGTCTATTAAGTTTGGGGTCTAGCGTTGCACATTCTCCGGTGCAGATTTGATCGGAAAACAGGATTCGGAAGAGAAGTCGCGGGGACAGAACTGTCTCGGGGGCACGGCACGGATTTGAGGAAAACAGTTCGCTTTCCAACTGCCAGTTGCACTGTGGGAGAACCTTTTATGTCGCGCAGCGATTGATCGACGGGTGCATCGGTTATTAGACTCACAGTCCTTCGGTTATAACGACTCATCATCCATTAGGCGAAACAAATTTGTTTCACTTTCGTGCTTCTGAATAAGTTACGATTCAATATGGAATTGTGTATTTATTTACGATTGACTTGAGGGCGGTTTAAAAGATCAAGATTTTTGACCTTTTGAAATATATTTCTGCGAACATTTTTCTTTTTCAAATCCCATACAAGGCATATAATATATCTGTTGTTGAAAGAAAAAAAGAAGGAAAAAATCGACTTTTCCTGACCTTTTGAGATCGTGAAAATTTTTTTTTTTTTTTTTTTTTTATCGAATGAAAATGCGTCTTTTTACGCGAAAAAAAATCTGTGTAAAATCCAGCTTATCGAGACAGGGTTAGGTGGGAAAATTTGGATGCTCACCATTGCGGACTGCCGGAAACCGAATTGCGGCACCGGCAGGAGCAGCCTTCGATGTCGGCTGCAGACCCTGCCGAAAAGGCCCCGCAAACGTTTCGAGGGAAAAGCCCCCGAGAAATTCCGGCCGAGGATTGTTGCATGCTGCGATCCGATCTTCCGGATCCGAAGCACGGCAGCAGCCCACTTCCATTCCCATCACCAAACGAGATGTATGTAAATTATCCGGTCCATTTTAAATTTCAATTCTTTACTGCCCCGAGGCATGGATTTCGGGGCACAAAAATAAATTTCGTGTTACAGATTCGAAGGCCTGCTCTTGTTGAATGAAACGCGGAGCCGAACACGATGTTATTAATATTAATGGAAGATTGTTAATAAAGAGGCGGGAAACTTGAAGTTGGGAAGTTATGGTAAAAAAGAAAAAAAAAAAATGAAGCTGTTTTCTTTATTATTTCCATTTGGCTACAATCCGAGAGTTCATCTTGCCGATCGCGGTGGTAGCGCATCGAAGTTACATACGACACGGCCGGCAACGTGATTTAAGAGACCAAATTTTGCCGCAATCATCGCGGCCGAACTCTTAAATGTTTCGGCACGATCCTTTTTCAACGCCGACACTCGGGCAGATCGAGACTAAACAAAGTACATGCGAACGAATTACAAAAAATAAGGCTGCATATGCATAAGAAAGATTAAAGACTGTAAAATATTGCGCGACAATTGTCGTTTATCAGTACGGCAGACGGAAGTTTATTGTTGTTAAATCTGTAAGTCCTTCTGCTGCGGTGTAATGCCCTCCCGTTCCAGCCACCGTGCAGGTCAAACGTGAAACCATTCCGTAGATGAATATTTTGAAAATCAAATTACCGATAACCGAACGACTTTTCGTTGAATAAATTTACATATTAATGAATTTCGTTTTTAATTACGACACAACTACAATGCATACGTATATATGTGTCCGTAAATACAC
Organism: Ricinus marginatus; assembly: GCA_028565995.1. Classification (NCBI taxonomy): domain Eukaryota; kingdom Metazoa; phylum Arthropoda; class Insecta; order Psocodea; family Ricinidae; genus Ricinus; species Ricinus marginatus. Next base: position 73,164 of record JAOWBB010007867.1, on the reverse strand, counting down.
ACACACACACACACATATAACAGTATTTCATCATTCTTAAATTTAAACGTCTTAAGTTTTGTTTTGTACCAGCATTTTGCATATCATAAAGTAAAAAGTAACGGAAGGCCGTTAAATTAGCATTCAAATGAGTGTAACATTTCCGCTTTTCTGTAATTGGGGAAAATATAATTTTTCCTTAAGACTAAATGACGCTGTGCACAACTGTACAAGTTTTGATCGAACCAAAGGCGCAGTTTTTCGCTGGGGTTTTCCGTCGGCGGGGGCCCAACGAGGGCGAAAGCTCTGCTGCAACGGGCAAGTGACGGTTTTTCCTTGCCTCGGTCCGCCGTCCACTTGCCGAGTTGCGCGAAACGCATGGAAAATGCGCAGTTTTTGCCCGTTCAGCAACGAGCCCGATCGTTCTCACGACGTTTCCGATCCCCCTGACGCAGAAACCGCAACAGGCGCTTGCAGTTGGCAGCGCCGGAAAGATGGAATCTTCCCGCATGAGCATCGATTTTTATCAAGGCAAAATCCAATTAGCATTCCTTTAAAAACTCTTTTTTTTTTTTTTTGGGAGGCCTCATTTGCAAATCAAAAACCCCGGACATTTTTAACCAGTCATCCCAAGGGCCAGAACCACACGAGGCAAAGAGGTGGAACGCGATGCAGTTGCATCGGCGGAGGAAATCTTTCGTTTTCGAAGCATTCATTGACATTTCAAGAGGAAGTCACTTTCGATAACGTAATAACAATAATTATTGCTGTTATTATCCGGACCGATCTGGAGTTGCCTTTGTAAATAAAATAACAGTCCACAAGCGAATGAAAGTGGCATCATCGCCGATGGTTGGCCGAATTTTTCACTGCCGGGGATTTCGCAACCGGACAAAAGCATTTCGAGGCTGAGATTATGGCGGTTTCGAAGGATTTTGGATGGCAAAACCAGGTCAGATCGAAATCGCTTTGAGCGCCGATATTTCGAATGCTCCGCGGTTATGCGATTTAATGCGTTGAAAAATTCGTCGGAACCGTCTGACGCCGAAAAAGTGGCAGCAGACGAAGTCGTCGATGAAGAGTGCTCGCATTTGCGCCGGGGATGACCGAACGAAAGTCGAAAAATCTCAGCAGCGACCGTCGGTTCTCGGCCAACCGCTTCGAGGTGGAAGAAAATCCAAGCGCATCGCCAATGCGTTTTTGCCCTCTCTCCGGGGAGCAGGGCGAATACCATCGCCGGAACGCAGCTCTGTTGGCGGCAGAGCGAATTCGGGATTTTTTGACCGGAAACGCAAACAGCAAACCCATACAGCAACAGGGGTACGTTCACCCGAAGTCTTTTGCGGCGAAAACTTGACGCGATCCCCGGGCGAAACTTCCGCGGAGGAGGTCCGACCCCGCACAAGACGAATAACGAACGTTCATTCACCATTTCCAGACGCAAATTAGGAGGCGCCCCCCGGTGCCGCGGGCTCCTCACACATTTCGGGCCTTCCGTGCCCGAGAGCGTAGGATTCGGGAAGCGAAACAATAACAGCCCGTGCGGTAATTTCCATTTGCAGTTGCTTTCCTCCACGCCGACCCAGAATGGAAACAATCGCCACAGAAAACGCGCACTCCTTAATTGCTGCCATACAATTCGCGGAGATTTTCCCGGGGCCCCCTCTCGACCGGGACCGTACCTAAGAACAAATAACCGCGATAATTATCGCGTGGGCGGTTTTCGGTTATAATTGTCTTGTCAGGATCATTACGGAGCACGACGCGATATCCACGGTTAGAACGATTTCGTGACGCGCAGCCGAAGAGGGACCCGATCAATGAAGCAAAGAAGCGAGGCGGATATCTCCGGCGATGAAAGCCAGCCCCGCGATCGTAGCATGGGCCATAGACATACAGACGTTCTCCGGTTCGGAGCACGAAAGTGAAAACTGTCGGGTCGGGTCTCCCCCACCGTCCTGCCGGTGGCGCGTCCCGAGAGCTTCCGCCGGGCGAGTTTCCGGCCTTTCGAGGGCTCGTTCGGCCTCTCCCGCAACGTCGCTCTGCACCGGCCGCCGCGAAAAACCGTGGCGGGCGCATCGCGTCCCGACGCCCGAGAAACTTCCTTTCTCGCCGACCGAATCTTCCAGCTCCCGGTCGCTGGCGCGCGGACGTAAGGCGGAGAGCGAGGGAATGGCTCCGGGTTCGGCGTTTTCCACTTTTTTGCATGCGCTTTATATAAGAACTCAATTAGGTCTGTTATTTTCGTAACCAGTCTGCGTCCCAGAACGATGTAAAAACCCGGTTCTGAATTCAGGTTTAGAACGATGAAAAAATCAAATAGAAAAAAAAAATTAAATAAATAAATGCGGGCAGGATTTTTCTTTTTTTTCGGTCGGCCCCTGGGTGGTTATACCTAATCCTGGATTTTTTGACGGGGTCGTTTTCAAAATCCCGTTTCTTCCTTATTTTTCGACTGATTTTTCCCATTGAAAAAACCGAAGCTAAATTTCTGTATTTTCTTAATTAATGCAAGATAATTGTGACACGTCCTTAAAACGGATTTTCGGTTTCTCCAAAGCGATCTTAAACCGGTCGCTACCTGTAATGTCAAACGTTATTTTTTCTTTTTTTTTTTTGTTCCTGGTTAAATTACACGGCTGCTTGAATTGCTGGAGAACTTCTCGGTCTTCAATCTCTTCACAGAAGCATTATAATTCGGATTTCGAGCGTGTATTTAATATTTTCGAATTAAATTGCGATCCCGGCACGACGTTTTGGAGAAGGAAAAAAGCATCAGAAACGCAATCGTCGTTGTCGTCTGTTTGTGCATGCTTCGCTTTAGCCGCTGACTTGTCTTTCCGCCCGGGGACCAAGGATAATCGAGTCCCAGATTTGATTTTTCGCAATTTAACGATTGCTTTAAAACGCCGGACAGGAGAAGGGACGGAAGTACATACAGCGGCCACATCCCGTAGTGAACGGAGCAGTTCGACGTACGAAGTCGGATTCGGTCGCGGAGGTTTTTACCGGGGAAAGCGTCCCGAGTGCAACGGTAGCCGTAAGCTTCCGCTGTTTTCGACAGCTTTCCGAATCCCGGGGATTGTGCGCACCGGGTCGGCCCGTCAAAAAGTCAGCTAATTCGACGGATGAAAGCGAAAATATCCCACATAGTAATTCACGTATATATTATTATACCAATTTTAATAATATAACATCAGCGTGGCAAAAAAGTGGCCCCTCTCCGAATATTTTTTGTTTTTTTCTCTCCTAACGTTTTCAAGGGGTCATTGTCGAATTATAACGGAAAATTGCACACTACGCCGATTGTGTAATGCCCAAAGGTGTTTTTGCGGTTCGGTGAATGGCGAGCACAGCGATGGAATCAAATATTATGTCTGAAATTGGTGAAAAAAAAACTTTTCGGACGATCTATGCAATTTATTTTTCCAATTCCATCTCCTCTCCTCCGGGACGGTTCATGCCGAATTTCGGCATGAAGCAATTACGATCGAGCAATTTGGCCCGGGATAACCGACGGCGGCGAGGGGTTTCTCGAGACCCGGAGGAACGCGGCGCGGTTTTCGGCCGGAGGACGCCCGCCGAAGATCGCTTTCGGTTCCCGGTGATTGATGAGGGTATCAAGAGGTCGGTTATCGAGGAAAGAGCGAGTCCGTTTGTTATGCTGGCAGAGATGTGAGACGTGGCGGTAATATCGAGTGTGCGTTTTCATTGATTCCGAACGCTGAAAAGTCGCATGCCGATAATGATGGGCAGCAATTGAACGTGCAACATTACTTCTGTCAGTTTGGGACGTTATCAGTGAGCGAATAGCAAGCCATCGAATGGAAAGTAAGAGACGGTTTGCTGTGCGGCGGATGTGACGCATGGTTTGCTATTTGTGGGAATAGGAAAAAAAAAAAAAAAAAAAAAGTACCTTCGCAAGCCGTTCTACGGTCAGTCCAGCAGTGGCAGAAGCAATTTCGGAGCCACCAATGCCGTGCGAAGTTATATCCGCATAGGCAAAAATGCGCTTATAAAAGGTGAGAATTTCGAAGGCCGAAACGATGTTTAAACATTATTGAAAACGCTAACCACATGTTTGCTATTTGAGTTGGACGTGTCACATTCTCGTTCCTGCCACTTTTTCCAGGTCCAGGCGAGGTTAGGCAAAATCATCGGGGGCTTTCGTTTCGTAAATCTTTTCCGCCTTTGGCTGCAGTCGGCCAAACGCCGTAAACTGCTTTCGTGTTCGTCTTGCGCCGCCGTGAAAGTGCCTTCGTATTTTCCCTCGTCAACAGGTTCCTCAGGCGCTTCCTCGCATTTTTTAAGTGCCCATAAAGAAAAAGGATTTGACATAAAAATTTACCTCTATTAAATTATTCCCCTTGCCATAGCAAAGATAATCTAACCTATCATTTCCCCGGCTGTTTCAATATTTACCAAATCCAAGTTCGATTGCCATTTTCTGATGACAAATGCATTGATTTATTCTTTGCCTGGTGCCATTTATTACTTTATACTCGTAAGTTATGCATATATATAAATGAATAAATTTACGTTTTAGTATCTATTTCTAAAAGTGTAAAATGGTAATAAAATAAATTATATACATCATATAACGTTAAAACCTGATATTAATATCGAAAGCTAATTATTCTTTCAATATATATATATATATATGTCGATATGTTTAATACCGTAAACATATGCAAAAGTGGAGTCAAAGTGTTGGCATATTGGATACTTTTATCATTACGTCGCGAAATGTGTTCGGCTATCAACGAATACTCGTAATTTATGATTTTCACGATATCATTGAATATTATAAGTTTCATAGTGTTAGTGTGTAAAAAGTCGTGAATCTTTGGTGTGGAAGTGAAAACTAGCAGACAATTCCTCTGTTGTATATTATATCTTTAATGTATATATATATATATATTTGACTTGCGTTGTTTTTTTTTCTCCAAGTTACCGCCGATTCGCAGCAGATTTATCAAAAATTCGTAACTTTTTCACTTTTTTTCTCCTGACAAAGAGCTCGAGTTGAGCGAGCGAAATGTCGCACGATTGACAAATTATTTTTCTTTTCTTTTCCCTCGCCGTAAAAACAACTATCATAACTCTCACGGTTCATAACTTTCATCCATTAACTCGTTTTCAGGCGGGAAAAGCGTCGAATTCGGATTTCTGACCGGAGCGACCGTTATCGGGATCTGTCAATCAGCCCGGGTTTCTGAGCGCGTAAATTAGATTTGTAATATCGAGACACGTCCATAATTAATATTCAGAAATCTTTCCGACTTTTTTCTCCTCCGCTTCCAGCCCGTCGAATTTCTTCAACTTCGCCCGGCTTTTCCCCGCCTCGTCGCGCCAACCGCGGCCCGAACCGGCGGGCCCCGAAAAGCGACAGCGAGGCGAAGCCCAATCCGCCGGCCCCTGATTCCGCTTCCACGAGGCTCGCGAAAAAAGTTAAAAAAAAGCAGTTCGGATGCGCTTCCCTCTTCGACGGAGAGTTAGACCCCCTGCCAGATGCAGATTTTCGAGGCTTCCTTCGAAGGGCACCCCCGGCCGTTCTGGAAGGGCTCTCCGAAGGAGGCATCCGGACCGAGTAAACCGAACCGAAACGGGTCACCGCTGGAATCGACTCCGCGAGGCTGGAGATATGCAGATTTGACTTGGTGAAAATCCCCGACGTCTTTCAGTCAGGTACGCGGAATAGGGAGCGAATCGGTTTTAAAAGCTTACGCAATTAATTGCACCGCATTGACATTTTTGCTGTTTCGTTTTGCCCTTTTCTCGCGGGAGGATCTGAACCTTCGCTGTCCCAGTCGAACCTTAACCTCTTCCTGTTCCCATCCGCAGAGTGCGTGAAAACTGAATTCCTCTGGATGCTTTCCGCTAATGGTGAAATGCAGGAGAATTCGCGCAGACAAGTACTAACGTAAAAGCATCTTGACTTCTCTTCTTTTTTCATCGTCCGTGGATATGAAGGTTAGCTATTGATATATCACCCGTTCAGGTATTTTTTTTTTTTTTCCCGTTGAAGACATAAAAACCCGTTGACGAAAGATCGCGTTAAAAATGGTCGGTTGCACTTGTTGAGAGCGATGTTTCCCTCTTGGTGGAACGTTGAGTAATCAGTCATAAAGACGTTGCTCGTGTATAAACGCTTCGATATGTTTCGGCCCGGTTTCGCTTTTTTCAGGTTTTGAAACTTTATACAGTTGAAGAGCGCGGAAAACGAAGGAAAATCTCGAATCCCTCCTCGATTTTTTTTTCCTTTTTTCCGCCTCTCCGTCCAGTCAAAGGATGGATTTTCCGGCGCTCGAACCCCGCGGCAGTCGGACAGGATAAAGGCCGAAATCGGTGCGGCTCGGGTCTTCTCTCCTCCGCGCGACGGGATCTGCGGAAAGCTCTCGCTTCCGATCCCCGCGGGAAAATCCTTCGGAGGCATTTTCCGACCTTCTCCCGACCAAGTCCGAAATCGGCCGCGGATCTCGTGTCGAATTTCCTCGCGATCGAGAAATAAAGCGAAAGTGCGGAGGCAAGAAAATTGCTCGACTCAATTTACCGAAGAGGAACATAAAAAAAATATTGAAATTACTAATATTTTTGCCGCGGCAAAAAAAAAAAAAAAAAAAAAAGAAAAAACCTGAAATTGAATTCAATTTAAATTACCCGGCCAAATGAATGTAATTTCGGTGGCATACGAAACCGGGGAGTAATGAAAAGGAAGTGGAATTCGGTACCTTTAACCTTTGGTAACCTTTCGGACAATCTCAAATTTCACCTCGGCCACACCCGAAGTTCTCCTGACGGGAGGCAGACTCTTTTCAAACTAGCTGTTTTTACTCCTTGATAAACGTGGTAACGCATCTCCTCTGTCCCGAAGTGTCTTTCGCTTCCAATCTAAGCCATCCGAAGTGAAAATTGGGCAACCAACTAAAAATACAAACAGTCCAGTAAAATATTCAATTCTTTGATTCGATAGTTCTTCGCATTGCATCTAAATAATTTGAAATATCGTAAAATCCTCTGCGAAGTACGTATCGGTTAATAAATAACTTTTCGTCTTCAAAATCCCGTTCTGTATTCAAAAAAGGAAAAAAATGCAATCTAACTGTCCATTAGGATTTGACTTGAACTGAGCCGTAACAAGGAAAATGCCATGAACCAATATTGTAATGTTCTCTTATATTATCTTCGGTTACAGCATAATTTGACGTGTCCTCTTTAGTTAAAAATTATACATGCTTTACCTATAATGTTATATATATGTAAATAAATTGTTTCTATCGAAAATAATTATTATACTTAGGTCTTCTCTTACATTTTATAAATACTTATTTAATTTCACATTGTTGTTATATGTATTGCTTTTAAATACCTAAATTAATTAATGTAAATTAGTTATTTTAAATTAGCAGGCGGCTAATTGTGTATTTGAACACTGTCGTTTGGGATGTGCGAAGTAAAATTTCTTTTTTTTTTTTTCTTTAACCGCATATTTTGTTAAAATGGTTTCTTAGATAATTTTTACCTCGTCTTATAAGTAACACGTCATGCGATATATGAGATTAATACATTTTTAGCGGGTTTGATGCCTGGCTGTAGATAATAAAAGAAGAAAGATGAATTAAGCCATTCTCTAAATAATTAAAATCGGGGAAATGACAGAGGTCAAACCTAAGTTGGCTATTTCTCTTTCTCCTTTAAAGAGCGCATTATTTATGATAGTTGAAATAGTCGGTAATTGTTAAAGAAATTTTTAATAACTAGGAATTTTTTGTTGTTTGATTGATGGAACGGACTTTTGCCATTTTTGATATTGAAGGAAGCAATTTTTGATGTGTAAACGATTGGAAATGCGATTGTATAATTACAATACATTCTTATCATCTGCTTGTGAATTTTTCGAATTAAAGTAGTGAAAGCTTAATTATCTTTTATTGAAAGAGGGTTATTTATTTAATTTTTTAAAAATTTTCTTTTTTTTTTCGTCCGAGCATCCTCGAAATCTACGCCCAGTAAAAGAAACGGATTGAAATTTCTCGTTGCCTCGTGCACCGGTCCATTTTAAGGGTTGCTCAGCCTCCGGGGTTACCCGGGTTTTTTTCTCTCCGCCCGTATTCGATGTTGGTTGTAAGGTGGTCCTCATCTCAGGAACAATTAAATATCATTTATTGTTAGAGAAATATCCCAGCCGCGGGCGGTTCCGAGCCGCCGATCCACGTTTTCAGACGGATCGCACTTAACCCGCTTTTCTCTGTACAAAATCCATTTGTTTTTCGGGATTCGCACACGCTGGCAAGTGCCCGATCAAGTGCCGGAGGACCCTTCGGACCGAGATTTTCGAGCACTTCGTGGCCCCGCCGAAACTCGACCGAAAACCGCGTCGTGGAAGCGCCGTCCGCACCCCGAAAATGAAATTAATAAATGAAAAAAAAAAAAAAAAAGGAAAAAAACGCAATTTCCATTTCAAAAATTCCATCGTCGGTTCGCGCGACGCATGGCTTCGGGTTTGCCCCCGTTAAATCTCCGCTTCAATCTGGGCCGGCGGCCGAACCCGCTTTTGGCGAAGCGGCGCAAACCGCAAAAAACCGAGGCTCGAATCGGCGACAATCTCGGCCCGCAATCTCGACCGTCGGGGATTCCGCCGAGAAATCCAATCCTGTACCGCGATGGCGTCGTCCAGCGAGCGACCGAATATAGAAAGACGCTAAAATGATGACTAACGTCAAGTGTTATGGAAAAATCTTTCCATAATGATATACGTTATTCAACAGTCAATGATAAAAGTGAAAACAAATATTTCGCATGTTGCACCAATGGGCGTGAACAACGTCGGAGTTGTCTGTTACAGGATTTTGACTTTCGTTGTGAAAATGGAAAATGGCGAAGTTTTAAAGATCAGTCGTCTGCTAGGCTGAAGGTAATTTATGTACGAATTGATTTTCTGTTCCGTGTTCAAATGTAAATTACTCTTTCATATGGTGTAACAAAATACGCGTAAGATCCCAGAAAATACATGTAATACTTTACAGTCATTCGAATTACAGTTATAAATAATGCTGAAAAAAAAGAAAAAAAAAACACAGATCATAAGAATAACTCCGCGAATCATGCAGGTATTAAAATTTTGTTTAAAACCCAGTTTAATTTGCGACACGAAGAAATTTCTGAATTCTGCATGTGAAAGATGAAACCGAAGGAAGCGAGTTGGGGACAGGAAAGAACACGGGTCTGTAGATGGCTTAAGCAGCACACGGGGGATAGGTCATTGGGTCACTGGACCACGTCAAAACCCATTCGGATTTCCCCCCGGACAGTGGGGCTTACGTCCGAATCGCTTGCCCTTATACCCGAGCCTTGAAATCGTTGAAGACCCGGTTCCGCCAACGCCGATTTTTATTTTTTTTCAAATTTTAATGAATCCTAAATAAAAAATGTTAAACCTTAACCTCCATTACCATCCTGGTCATTGCCTTATACAGAAAGTTGCCTTAAACGATTTCCAACCTGCTCCTTTCGTTTTCACCGATGCACTCGCGGTCTGCACGGAGATGGAACGGGGGCAGGCAGGATGTCGCAGCGTTCCGTGACATCGTTTGGACGGAACGTTCGCACGGGTCACGGGCGAGGAAACGTCATTAAAAATAAATAAATAATTAAATAAATAACCGAAAGAAGTGGCGGTCGTTTGGATGTTGCGGATGGAAATCTCCCACCCCGCGATCTCAAGCGTCGCGGCGCCCTCTCCGGCCCGCTTTTCTCCCTCTCTCTCATTTGCGCTTTGGCGCGTCTGCCGTGTTCCGCCTTATGACTTTTAATGGATGACTCTGCTTACGGCTGGTCGGGCCGCGTCTCGTCTGCGATCTGCAAGAAACTCCGTACGGAGGTCCGAGTCGCGCACATATATGAATCACTCGTTGCGAGTTTTGATGACGGTGATAATTATTATTATTATCGACACTACAATTTTCCTCTCCAAGGTTTTCCTTGACATGTCATTCAAGAGAGATTTAGCTCTTTCGGTATAGTGCTTCTTATAAAGAGAGGAGGGTCGAACGTAAAAAGGAATGACTGCATTGCACCGTCTGAACATACTGAAATGACTTATACTCTGCATTTTCGGGTGTCTTTTCCGAATCGCTGCACGCGCCTAATAAATCCCCGTTTAAATTAGATGTTTCCATCTTAGAAATTTCATAAGCACCTTCAGAGACCTCATATAATAAGAAATTATTATATATGAAGGGAGATCTCTTAGAGACTTCTCTATAGATTAGAAATAATCTGAGAAGAAGAGAACATCTTCATAGAGAGATTCATATTAAATATAATAGAATTCTTCTCTCTCAGAGAGTTCTCCTTTATTACAAGGAGAGATCACCCTAAGAGGCTATCTCTATAAAGAGAAATCATATTGTTGTCAAAGAACCAAAAGATCCGATAGCGGGAAAAAATAGAAATTTTCTATAAGTGTGTAGAATCTGATAACATCACAATTACGTATCTTATGTAATTAGTATATTCGCATCGGCGTTATTTTCTCACGCATATTGATAATGATAATGTCATTAAACGAGTTCGAACCTTCGCTAGAGCAAGGCTCCTTTTTTGCCGAACCTTTCCGACGGTTCCCTCTGCGTTTTTTCCGATCGCCCCGGTTCCCCATATCTTTTTCGTATTTCTCTCTTTCGGAAAATCATGAAACTTCCTTAATGGTTCCGTCACCAGTGATATCCCAGTCAATAAATGCGCGTTTCTCACTGTGTCCCACTGTCAAAATGTTTGCGGCATTTACCCGAATGAAATTCCCATCGTTCGACGCTTAACGCTAACAACCGAGCCGTTTTGCATCACAAGATAATTTATGCGCATAAATCCTGTTCATTGTTCTCAGTTTCCTAATAGCGGCATGCGACCTTCTAGAATCGTATAAAATTCCTATAACAAATGATATATGCAGCCGTAAGCTCGGGTTTATGTCTGTAACGTGATATAAAATTCCAGGATTTAGGTTTAACGCGATGCCTAAACTTACTTTATTTGCTTTCTCATCCCGGTCAGACGTGGAAGGAATGCCGAACAGCTTAGATGGAGACGTCTTCGCCGATATGAGATTTTTCCTCCCCCTTCCCCCCCCCCCAAAATCCGTGGCACCTACAAATAAAAAGGTATCGAGATTTTAGTGCGATTATAAGAATAAATTACGTTCAATTGTGGTGATCCAAAACAAGTATTTTTGATTTGGTGTTGGCATTTTTTGAAAAGTGACCGATGGTGGGCCGAACGGCCCGATCGAAATGCCCACGAAAGAATCAATGGAGAAGTTCTCGGCCTAAATCCATGAATAATAATTAGGCGTCGAAATTTCGTGACAAGTTTTTATACCTCGTGGGAATTACATGAATAATAAAAATAAAAAGTAAAAACTATCAGAACTATAGTTATGTTATTTATTTATATACCTGGGAAACGGTATTTTGCAAATTTTCTCTTGTTTGCAGAGCATTTCGCATATTGCCATTGACATTTAGGATATTTTTTTTCGGGTTTTGCATGCAAACATTTGCCCCCGATGCCTCGGCCCGGGTCTAAATTATAAGGATTACATCCGATATCCGAAATTAGGCTCGGATTTTTTAATGGGAAAAAAAACGCGGTTGGTCGGAAGAGTCTAGAACCGGGTTTTTCGACACTATTAATGAATAATCAAACGGACCAACGGCGAATAATTGCCATGGATTTTATGCATTTTTTCGTATTAACAATTTGCTTAAATTTTTCGTTTGTCCGCCCATTTTCCGTGTCGCGGCCCCCAAGCCTTGCTCTCAGATATTTAGTTTTTCTTCAACGCGGCGCTTTTCAAATTCTCCGCCGACGCCCGTCTCCTTTTAGCGTGTTGCTTTTCGCGAGGTGCTTCTACGTTTTTCCGTCCTTCTTTAATGCCCGGCAATCGTTCTAGCGCGTAACAGAACTTCCTCGGGACTCAAAACGGGTCTAAACCAACGATTCAGCTCGTGAATCCCTTCTTGATTTCTTCCCGGCAGAGATCGGACCACCAATGGATCATTACCACAAATAATTTGATCGATTATCCGACGTGTGGTAGTTTCCCTTACGTCTCCGTTAAAGTGCGCACCTTCCTGGGCCGTCTGATCCTTTTGGACAAGTGAGAAAAAAAAAAAAAAAAATTCTTTCTCAGTATCCGCTCGCGGTACATTAACAATTCGCAGTCAAATTCGGAATAAAGGTATAAGGTATTTTTCATTAAATGTGAATGAAAATCTGATAAAGTATTCTCTCAGCAGCCGGTACTCAAATGGAGACCACCGTTTCGGCATGGAAAACGTCGATCGTTCGGAGACGATTCCATAATCGAAATGTCCGAATATATTCTTCACATTGCCAATATTCTTCTTGGTCTTGCCCGTGCGAATCGTGCCTTCCACGAGAATGCCTTATTGTCCTAAGCCAGCTCGCCAAATTCGTTCCCTCAGCCTTGCAAGTGCCTCTCTAAGTTAACTTGATTGGTACCTTGCAATAAAGAAGTTAATTAATCTGCGGTTCTTCGCCATAATTAAATCTCGCATCCGGCTCGTTACGAAACGCATTCGCCTGCGCTGCATACCGGAGGCATTGTTCGTGCGGAAGCCTCCCCGGGGGTGACATTTCCCGTACGGTTTTTCGTTTGCATCGCATCGGCGAAAACCTTCCAGGATTTTTATCCGGAGGGCTTGGAAAAAGACAAAAAAGAAAGAGAAAACCGCCGATAACGAGCGGGTGAAGCAATCCGAATGGGAATCGCTATGGAAATGCTCCGAGAACGTTGCTCCGCGCTCATTTTCGCCATTAAAGGATCCGCAGTTAAAAAGCGCAAATGCATTTTACGTAAATCACGGTTTTAAATGAACGATCCGCGTCGTGTCCGTCGCCCGTCTCTCGGGAAACTAACCGAACCCTGGGCGCTTTGCGCTTTTCCCGCCGCGATTCGGAATCCGGCGGCTGCCGCGGGATTTTCCGCGGCTTTTCGTCCGGACCGTCGCAGATCGAAAAACGCCGACCGTAAAAACCACTCTTGGCGTCTCGCATACCTTGTTCCCACGTGCAAATGGTTCGAGCGCCATTGCGCATGATAAACGTAGCCTTGCTGCTCCGGGATCGGTTGAGTAACGTTCAGATGGGTTAGGTCAATCAGGTGCACCGAATCCTGAAGAAAGAGGTGGGTTCCGACGTATTTTCTCCTGCCAAATCTCTTTGTGGTCGGATACGGAGAAGGTCGCAACCCAAGGCTGAGTATCGTAAGTGGCACCAGCGCGCAAATGCCAAGCCGCAATGTGAAACATTGCCTCGAAACACTTCGCCCTTGCTTAATGTCGGCCCGGGATGGGAGATCCCGCCACCCGGGACCGGAGGAAAGTGAAGGAAAACAAAATTTTGGATTAGGTGAAAATTTCTTCCCGATCTCCGAAAATTCACCGATTCGATCCTTTTTGCATTTTTCCTTGTCACTTGCCCAAATTCGTGCGCTCCTTTTCCTGGATTAACGATTTACAATGCATTATATGATATTTATCTATTGATAATTATCTGACACATACGCACAATGGGATTCATGAGAAAATTCTTCTCCAATAGCACATTAAAAAATGTTTTTTTTTTTTTTTTTTTAAATAAAATTGATAAGGTACGGATCTTGGGAAAAGTAAAAAAGAAAGATCCAACTACTTCTTCTTCCTTTTTTTTTTCCTTGATAGAAATTGAATTTCAAAGTTTTTTCCAAATACTTACCAGTTTTCACCTGAAGAAGTTGAATAAAAAAAAAAAAAAAATGTTCTTTTTGCCCTTTTCTTCTATTCACAAGAGGCTGATACATATTTAAGGTACGCTAATGAAGGGGAAGCAAAAATATTGGGCAAAAATTATGGTGATAACAGTCATTAAAGGAAAATTGCGTGTTTAACCATAAACAAAACGTGTTAAGTAGATAATAATTTAACAATAATATGAGAATCTAATAATGGCCGGGTTTTTGTTACATTACCCTATTGAGATATTATTATCGTCGTTTTTCACACTTTTCCATTCACAACGCCAAAAAAGACGCCTGCTGTTGCTCCGCCGAATGAGCTGGAGCTTTCGCATGAACAACCGGAGGCAGAAAGAGTCCCGGAAAAAAAACGCAGAGCGGGATCACAAAGAAGACGATGCATTTCTTGGTTGTTTTCCGGAAGCGTGAAAATGTAAAATGCGCTTTTCCTCATTTCCGTTTCCTCCGGCTTGCGGGATGTTTCATTTTCGCATTGTCCTCCTCTGCCTTAGAGAAAAAAAATCAACCTGGAAGAGCTGGTTCCTTACCCCGAACGAACTTAAATGCGGATTTAATTGCTTCGGTTAATTACGGTTTTTGGCACTGCAATTAAATGTTATGTTAAATCGAGCAACGTGATGCACCACTCCATTAAAAATTACTTTCTTTGAAGTTAAAAATATCTTGAAACACTTTTTTTTTTTTTCCCCGGCGGAGACCCAAAACCTAGGTTGAGGAGCCGTCGGATCGAGGCGCGATCTTCCGATGCGGCAGTTCTGAGACCCGACAGCTAATCCATCTGCTGCGGGATGCCCCCGCGAACAAGGAAGAGTTCTCGAAAACGGTGGTCAGCATTCGCGCAGAACAACTCTAAACACCTCCCGATTCGCAGATCTAAAGCGTTTAATATTCTGCTCAGCGTTAATCTAAAAATCTAGCGGGATTCCAGCGAAAGCATCTCAAAATTGATTCGGACAGAAATAAATCGGAGCAGCGGGTGGCCCGCCTGGAGAATTAGCATCTCGGTCCGCATTAGTAATCCTTAAAGTTCGGATATTTGAACTGTCCGATTAAGAACGAGTGAAAAATTCGTTTTATTCCGCTTTTTGGAAAGATCATCCTTCAATTTGAGTTTCTTGTATATCATGGCCCGAAAGGAGGACGTACTTTGTGAGAAGCGAGGAAAAGCATTCGGCGAGAGGGGCCCGTGAGAGCCGCTTTTTGCATTCACTGTTCTCTTCTGTGGAAGTGCATAAGGTTGGACCGAAAGATGCACACCTTCAAGGGATTAAACTTTTTTTTCTAAACGGTAAAATAAATCATTTATCCAACAAAAAAGAAAAAGAAAGAAGAAGAAAAAAAATCTACTTTGGCCGTGCTTAACTTATTTCGAATTTGTTGCAACGCCTCGGGAGCACCATTTTCCCTTCAACTACACAAGTTTTTACCTTTAATATCAAGTTCGAAAATTACAGTACTTAAACGACTAATAATGTATTATCGATTCATAAATTTGAACGAAGGAAACATTCCTTGCCTCCTCGTCTGTTCTCGTAATGCGAGGTTTAGAAAAGAACACCAGAAGCATTACTAATTAATATCCAACAAGGCTAAGACGGCCGGAAAAATCTCTCCGAGAGCGAGGTAAGCAGACGAGGACGCGCAGCATCCCACAGGAGCACAGGAACATGCGATCCCGCAGCGGACGAAGTTCCCAATGGGCGATTGCAAATTCGAGCGTCGATGAACATCGAGCAGCAATCGGTTGGCCATTCGCCTTTTACCTTTTTGAAATTTGACATTTTCTCGCGGACGCCTTGGCGGCGTCGCCCGAACTCGAGCTATTCTGGAAAAACGCCGATTGCCAGTGACCGTCAGATGGGGGCGAGCTTTCCCCAACGGGAAACGCCCCGGACGAGAAGCGCCGGTTCCGGGATTTTGGATGCCCCCCGCACTTTTGCCGCGGAGGCTGCTCAAAGACCGCCGATTTCGGAGGATTTCGGATCTTGCGCGATTTTCCGGGCGACTCGTGCGGAGGGTCTCTCCTCCTTTTTTCTCCCGTCGAACGCGGTCAGGCGTCAGCCCGCGTCGATTTCTTTTTTTTCGGCGTGCCGAGGTCACCAGTCGCAGATAAAATCTAAGACAACTTCGCCGAAGAAATCGAACAACATTCCTTTTTCGAGAAAAAAAAAAAAAAAAAATTATTTTGCATTCGGAGGGACTGCCACGAGCTTGTCCAAACCGAGTTCTTTCGCATTCATCCAGTGCGATCTCGAGTCGCGATATCCGCGAGCGGATCCCTCGCTTCCCGGGCGTCGCGTTTCCGCCTCCCCGCCCCGGCTTTGGCTTTCGAAGCGGGAAGCGGGCGGCAAAATGGGGAAGAACGGGGACGCCTTCGACGGGCAAAGACGCACGAATTTGCCGCTCTCTCGGTCGGATTCGCACGGGGCAATCCCGCCGGGCCTCGCCGCGGCAAAAATTTCGAGGAAGCTCCCGATCTCCGAGGAGTTGACATCAAATGCTTTCAGTGGCATCTTCATTCTTGCCGCTTTCCCGAACGCGTCGGGACGTGCCTCACACCGCTGAAGACGGAAACACTTTTCGGTTTTCGTTGAGGGCGCGCCTGAGGAAAAGTCGCAAAGAATACGGTGGCGAGGTCGTGAGCATTTGGATCGTCGCGGGCTCAAGAAGAAAAGAGAAAAGGCCGGGATTCGGGGTGCCGTCTTCGATTTCTGCTTCGAACGAGTTATTTAATTACAATTTTTGCATTCATTATTTCGCGTTTGACGCAGGTTCGGTACAGAGTAATGGTTTTTGTTTTCTAGTCGAAAGAAAAGACCTTTTCAGACGCAAATGGAGGTTAAAAGTCGCGACAACCAAATTTGCAACAGCATAAAATTTTAAGCTTCGAAAAGGTCCGGTGTGATGCGGCGATAGGTAATTGTTACTACCATTAAGCGCAGTTATTTCTGGATCTCGAAGGTACGAAGCAAACCTTTTGTGAGGCGCTCTGGAAAAATCTCAAAGTTCTTACGGGAACCGGCAAAAATGACGGATGTTGCCGGAGTCCTTTTTTTTTTTTTTTGCCGCCCGGTCGACATTTCAGGCATCAGTTTTATCTCTTCTTTTTCTTTCGGATCGAGATGCGGCGTTTCTTCAGTCGACGGCATTCGAACTTGGGCAATTGCTCCGG
The DNA here is from genome assembly GCA_028565995.1 of Ricinus marginatus. Taxonomy (NCBI): domain Eukaryota; kingdom Metazoa; phylum Arthropoda; class Insecta; order Psocodea; family Ricinidae; genus Ricinus; species Ricinus marginatus. The sequence continues at coordinate 56,194 of JAOWBB010007867.1, read as the reverse complement.
CAAAGTGCCCGCAATAAGTTGACCGTAAGAACCGGAATTCGGGGCGCATTTCGAATCGCAGATACAAATCCGCGTTAATAACAGCTCTAAAAAGCAATTATCAGCGCATATTACGGGCTGCGTTCGACGGAGCACTTTCGAAATCCGGATGATGGAAACTGTTCGCGAATGCGACGTTCCGCGTCCCAGACGTCGCTCCCTTGACTTCCCCCGCTGACGGAAGGTAAAGAAACTTTGAGCCGGTACCGGACCCGGGCAAAATAAGCGATTTTTCTCTTTTTTTTTTCTTCCTTTCTACGCCTCTCCCGCGTTGCCGCGCACCTACTAACGGAGACATCGATGGAATTTATCGAGGTCCCTGCGCTTTTTACCCTCGGACGTGTCAGAGGTGAGTGCACGCAAGCAATTCACCGTCTGAAAATGTATTGACGAGCTCCCTGCGATTAATTGCCGCATCGGGTTGGCGGTGTGACCTGCCCGGACGTGTGCCGAATCGCCGTCCACTCTCTTCGTGTCTCGCTACTCCCGCAGTCGAACGCGCGCGACGAGCGAACCAAAAATTAAACTGAAATAATCAAAAATTTTAAACGTTGGCACTCGAAGGGAAATAACTCCATCGAAACGATCGGTGGCATTTTAATAACAGCGTGAATGTGAAAAATTCCTTTATAATGCGGTGGAAAGAACCGGGAGCTCGTTCAAGATGCCATAAAAGGTGTCGGGTTGACCAACAGGAGTCCACGGAAATAGGAAACTGAGCCGATGGAAAATGAGGTTTAAATTCGGATCGACTCCTGCGCTTCAACTGCGGAGCAGGTTTATTAACATAAACCTAATTTACAGCAGTAATGAATATTCTTTATGAAATAATCAGAAAAAAGTCAGTCGAAGCCGTGACTTTATCACCCAAGAGAATGGAATTTGGTTTGCCGAAGAAGTTAGTGCTTTTGCTGACTTGTTTTAGCTATATATTGGCCATCTTTCTTGCGTTTGCCGTAGAATAATTTGGAACTTCAAGGGGAGAGGGTGAGAAGTTTGCGGCAGGGATATGTGAAATGTTGAAACAACTCGGATTTGAATGTGCAGGGCTAAATATCCCGCGAATAGCATGCCCGCTCCCCGTGAAATATTATATTCCCATGGAAAAACGTATGCAAGGAATTTACACAACTCAAGGTGGGTTAGAGGATATAAGAAATTTATATCCTTTCAAACTCATTCTTTTTGGTTGGGCAGTTCAAGGAAATAAGACGGGGAATGTAACGTTCTCTTACATGATTAGCCAACATTAATTATATTCCATTAATGAAGATAGGTACACCGTAAACAGGTTAAAACCGGCGTTGGTTTCGTGTACATGCATACCTTTTTTTTTTAGTATTTTTCGAGAATTCTCCTCTTAAAGCAGCACGAGCGTCCAGTCCACCCCGCCGGGTGGTTCCGCGTTCGGGAAACTTGCTGCAGAGCGTTGCCGACATCTCGCCGGCCTTGCACAAGGATGTTTGGCAACTTTCGGAGTCGAGATGGGATCTCCGGGGGGGGGCTTTTAAAATAACGCACTTTCCGCAGGACGCATTACTCGCATCCGCGACACCGAACGACGGCACGGACAGTAAACAAAATCATATTCCTTTCGCGAAAGTTTCGCACTTCCCGAACGGCGCGCGCATTCAATCACCCGCGGACTGACGGGGCCGGAATTTCACCACTCACCCGATGCATCGGCGAATTGATTTTCGAACGTAATCCACTTAATGTTTCTTTCATTCACAATTCGAAGGCGTCACTCAGCGGGTGAAACCCGAGGAAGGCGGAAAAGCAACGAGGCAAAAAGGAAGGAGGCAAAAGGGCTCGCAGGCTTGACCGCGCACCCACGTTCGCGTTACGTAACCGAGGCGGGATCGTCACCCGGATGGCACAACATGCGAGTGTTCCGCAAAATGCTTGCTCAGCAATTTGTCCGCGGTAAATAATTCCAAGCTGGTAACGTTTTGCCCCCGGGGGCAGTGCTGCCAGGAGTCAAGGATGGTGAAGGGACACGGTACGAAGCAGAAGATTTATTGGGCACCGGGTCATCGAGTTCCTTTGCTTTTCTTCGGTCCTTGACTGTACGCGGTTTTGCATTCATCAGTTTCGAACGCCAAGTAGCCAGGAATCCTGCTGCGACCGCGCCGGGTCAAGCCGAAGCAGGATTTTTCTTTTTGCCGCACGACGCTCGCACCATGAGGAACGGATTGTGGACGATCTAAAACCCCGGTCTGGCATCTGGCTAAGAACGGCGTTTTCAATTTTTGCACGGGCGTCTAACATTTCCGTGCAATTTTTTATTTTCCATTCGATACCTGTTACGCATACATATCACCGGGATAAGTGCTTTGCGGTTAATATCATTTGGGTTTAGCAGTCAAAAAGATAATTTACAGTTTTCGATTTGAATAAACACGATCAAGATCCATAAACCACAACAAACCGTATTGGGATGCACGCTGTAAATTTATGCCACCAGCCGGGGACAGGAAAGCGTCGCTTTGTTGTCCCGAGCTGCAAGCGCTCGCTTTAGGAAACCCAAATCATTATTTTTCATTTAAAATCTATGATGTGCCCAGTGAAAAACGCTTTGTTCCATTTGGAGATGGGAGAAGGGACGTGCTCCCGAGATGGGATTCGACGGATTCGATTAATCTTGTCCACATTTTGTGCGAGATTAACAAGGAAACAAAGAGTTTTCGCTGAGAGAAGCGATGGACGACGAGTGGCACTTAATGCTCTCCTGCGAGGTGGCCCTCGCTGGGGCCCCACTCGCTGCCCGCGACACACGCCCGAATGGAAGCCGGGCATTTCTGCGCGTCTGCCTCCACTTCCGCAAGAAAATTTAAATTTTTTCGAGGCTACCTCGATCCGTTTGCAACACTTGCTCGTTCAAATGCTTGATATTTACATGGAGTTAATTTATTAATAGAAATCGTGACTGTTCCAAATTGCAGCATTTTTGATGAAATTCGTTTTTCTTGTTGGAAAAAATCTGAGAAATCCGAACAATCCCACAGATTCCGTTCGTGGACCGCTTTCCTCTTCTCCTCGTGCGATTCTTCTGCACTTCTTACCATTGAATCAATCAGACAAAAATTTTCTTCCCACAGCGTCATTTCTCTCCCTTCGCGTCCCCGAGAAAATCCCTCAGGTCCTTTTTCGAGAATATAATATGTAAAACAATGACATTTAACAGCTTTTTCTTTTTTTGTCCGGACATAATAACATTCATGCCGATGACGATCACCTCTATTAATTTGCATATTAAGAACGCATGCATGTTAGATTATTATTAACAGGGATGTTCAAAATCGGTAGACGGAACATGTAAAATAAAATTTACCGTGGTCCTTTTATATAAATGGTATTAATTAAAAATATATGGCGCGGATAAATTTCACTGAGTTGTGTAAAATTTTACGAATTCACAAAATCCAATTCATACAGTTTACCTTTGTAAATGTAAAACGTTTCGATTTGTACCACAGAAAGGTGGTGGGTTATTCATAATTTTATATAATAATAATAGTACGGTGATAATACATATTTTGATATAATTGATTTTCTATTCAGACTGGGACTTTTATTCATCAATTTGTATTTTAAGTGCCGATTTAATTTTAAGTTTTGGCCCGTCAGGTAGTTCAAATAGGACATTCTCATAAGCGAAGTACCAGCAGTCGAGGTATCACTAAAAAGTCCACCGATGAGTGCAGACAACTCGCGCGACAGCCATGCGCGGTACGCGTACAAAACGAGGCCCCCCTCGGCAGAGTGCGATCGGGTTTCAGAATCCTTCACGTGCATTTTGCAATCCATCTCCAGGTCCAGGTTGTCTCCGTCATCTCTCGCGCTTGGGCTAATTGAAGAACAAATAACTCGCGGGGCGAGCAAACAAGGCGTGTTCCCCTGCCGCCGGAGTCTTTCGACGTTCGTCGCCTTCCACGAGCGGGCGATCGTAGGAGCCCATAGCGCGCGCGGTGGCCAAGCGGCGGTGCGGTGACGCAACCGCGTTAAAATCTGCTCCGGGCCCTTGAGTCGCCGGCGTAAAAATCAGTTTCATTGCTCTCGGGCACCGTACAGGTTCAAGTGCTCTGACGTAATTTTTCGACGTGAATCATGGCGGATGTTTCTCTTCCTCCCCGACGTTGCGAAAGCTCTCCCGCTGCGGGAGTGCGAGCGGCGGAAGCGAATACCCGCAGCGGAAGCGGTTTTGTCATTCGGAAGTCGCCTGCCGGAAAATGTGGCCCATCTTCCGATTGGCGGCTCGGAATTTTTGGATCGCATCGTCATCGTCGAAACTTTTGCCTTCGGTGCCTTGCAAGGGTTCGACGGAGTAGAATTTTATGCAAAAAGATAAAACGTCGATGGGATCGCAGACATTTTTTATTAATCGAAACTCGATACCCGCCGCACAGCCAGTGACGCCACACAAATCCCGGCAGTGAGTCGCGCAGCTTTAACAGCATTTGAGGTTCCAATTTCATTAGATTAAAACAAAGTAAAGAAATTGCTTTAGAAATTTTTCAGTACCAATGAGAGACGTCATGCTGCATATTATCCTATGATGTATTATTAGTAACTAATTATAATTTCCACGGGGAAATTATGTTTTATTATTAAACAAGTTTTTCGACGTTTTTATCCGGTTTACCAATAAAACCGTTTTGTCTCCTAGATATTTTTACAAACAGTCGATATCTGGGAAGCAAAATAATTCGTTTGCTGGAAGATGTGCTGCGTGAGTGCGGCCTGAACTCGCTTTAATCGATGATTCGCAGAGGAACAATCAAACCAAGGAGGGTTGTAAGTGGTGTTGTTGCAATAAAGAAACGGAAAATAAAATTATAAACAAGATGGCAGAATTACAATAAGTGATTTATAAGAAGCGGAAGACGAATAAAAAAGCAAGGCTTATGAAATAGGGGTTGCAACCGCAACGGGGAAGCGATTTTTTTTTTTATTTAGAGGCTCCCGTCCCGACAAATAATTTCACTTTCGATTTTTCCACCATTATCCTCAAAAGCCACCCCTTTTTCTCGAAATCTATCACTTAACAACCCCCCTTCTTCCCTCCCGCAATCTTCATTATCATAACTTGCGCCCAACACTCGGCACGAGAGAGCAGAGAGGTTGACTGACTCCCAAAACATGACGAAAGCTCCGATCAAATTGACTTTGAAGTCGCGGATTTTCCATTTTTGACGCGAAATGATAGAGCGCGACTCGAATGGTGGCAAAATTCGATGTGGAAGCAGAAAGTTATTTTGGCACGCTTCGTCCGTGACACGGAAACTCGAAAATAATTTCTTTTCCAAAATGTTGGCTGTCCTTGCCGCGGACGAATGCGTCGCCCTCGCAGGCGTGGACGGTTACGCCGACCCCCAGCGATCGTTCCCGTCGAATCGGCACTGACAACATTCGAGAGAGAAAATGAAAATCTGCTCACCAAGGGATCTCGACCGCGATTTTTGTCGCTTTTAAGTGAATTTTTTCGATTCCTTTGTTGTTGTTCATGAGATTCCACAGCTTCGCAAGCAAAAACCGGTTAAATTAACGCGACAAAATAACTTCGTGTCACAAAAGGCAGCTCGACCGTGCAGGGTTTCACGAACGGACCTCCCGTCGACACTGTAAACTGGTAGCTTCGAATTCTTCCTCCCGCGCCGCGGTTCCGAAGGATTTCCTTACACCCGCATCTCGCACACCCGCCGGATGGTGCTGTTCGGCGTCGGCAAGTGCGAGGTGCCGGAATTGACGAGAGGTTCCTCCGGGCGCCCGGGGCTCGCCTTTTCGCCGCGAGACCTCAAAGACCCGCCGGATCCAGGTCTCTCGAGTGAGTGAAAAATTCTTTCTTCCAGGCACCGGATACAAAGGACTTTCCCGAAGTCCTTTCCGTTATGTGAGTACCTAATCCGATCGCATAAAGACACTCGCAGCATTCTCGGTTCGACTTCCGTTTCCTTGGCGGTCTCGAAATATCTCCCGAGAAAGGTTTATGGGGGTAAGCGATGTGATACATGACGAGGCGGTCAAAACGGCAAATGGCTGGTCCGCGACGCCGGACGTCGATTTCTATTTTCGAACCTTCTCACAGATTTTTGTATCAAAAACCTTTCCTGTCGATGAAATGAAGACGATTCTTCCCCTGTTTTTCCAGATTTCTTTTTTAATATTTCACTAGCTCTCATCCACTGCGGCAATCATTTAAAAGCTACACGATGTTTAAAGAATTACATTACAACCAATCGATTTTAAATCAAGAAATTGACGTTTTTCACTATGGCATCCACGTGTCTGCTCGTCCTTTTTTTTTTTTTTTTTTTTGGTGGTCTGGTTAACCCAATGTCTCGCATACCTTATTCTTGACCTCTTGACCCTTCATCCTTGCACTTCGTATAAGTCAAGCGACTAACATGGGAACCTCGATAAAGGCCAAGGGAGAGACTTCATTATTATATTAAGTAAAATTTGACTTTTCATTGGTGACCGGCATTCGGGCAAATCTGAGAGGTCCCATTTCGGCCGAGTTGGCCACGAAAGCGTCGAATTCAGCTCCGTGAATTTCAATTTCAAATCGATCCCGTCAACCCTAATCCAACGGCAAACGAGGAAGACCAATAACTCCCCGGGGGTTTGCAACGTGGTTTTTCCGAATACCCTTTCCGCTATCATATGGGGAGGTTAAAAATCCGCGAGCACATCCCCTTTTTCGCACGTAAAATAAATTATGATAATTTCGACGGCAGTCAGACGGGAAGATTTTGCATTCGGGTTAAATCCGTAATTAATTTACGCAGATGCCCGGAGATCCATAGCTGATTGTGACATCGTTTTCGACTGAATTTTCGGTAGCGACGCCTTCGACGTTGTTCTCCGGAGAGTTTTATTTCTGTTTTTTTCATCGGCAAGCGACGCCCCGTTCAGCCGGCGCTTCGCGAACGCACGGAAAAGAGTGGACGCTCCCGTAAGAACCGTCGTCGCGGGCCCCCGGGGATAAAGGCGCGAGAGCCCGGAAAACGCGTTCCCCGCGGGACGTCGCACTGCTGCCGCTGCCGAACCGAACCGAATTCGATTCGGGGCCCGCCGCGGGCTTCGGAGGCGGCCTCCGGGCTTCGGTGCGCCCGTCCGGGTGAAAACCGCGGCCGAGGATCCGCCGCACGGCCCCCCCTCGAGCAGTCGATTCGTCCGTGTCGCGGGGCGCTTAACTCCTCGGATGCCCCAAAACGATTTTTTGCGACTTTTTTCTTTCCAGTCTTATTCCACGTCATTATCCACATCGGCGAACTTTGCCATCTCAAACTTGAACTTAACTATCGGATCAATCGGCATTGTTGGTTTCTTCTCTTTTTTACCTGGCGGCACAAGAAAATAAGTTTTTTCGTTCACTTGAATTATCAAATGAATATTTGACCCTAATTCCCCACCAATCGCGTGTATTGTTTCCGCACTTACGCCAGTTTGCATGTGTGCGCACTTTTTTATGCCACTGATTAAACCTTATGATATTGACCAAGTTCACATAATTTCACTCTAGTTTTGCTTTATCTAGATTAGGAGATCTGGCGTAGAGAGAGAGAAAAACGAAACTTTCTACAAAGATGGCCAATTAAGATTTCTTTCTGGTCATCTTATGTGTGTGTGTGTGTGTGTGTGTTTGCTTTTTTTATTTTTTTCTGCACGTTTCATATCGAGGATATTTATTATATTATTTATAATTACGTCCAACGGTGTTGTAAATATGTATAATAGCAAAGTAATTAATGTAATGACCGTGCAGGTTCGAGGAAAAGGAGAAAAGGGCTTGTCAGAGGATGCCACAAAAGGAACTCTGGGTGCCCGAAGACCGAGGCGTCAAAATGTGATGTCTGCCGACCTTCGAGCACCGTAACCCCTGATCCAAAGCTAATCCAATCCATTAAGAGCGAAGAATTTTCATCCAATCCTCATCCAGTCACTGCCACATTTATTATCTTTTTTAATGCGCGATGATTTTTCATTTCGCGCCTCGGTCGACTTCGCTCTTTTGCTTTCCTTGCATTTTCCGTTTTTTGCCGTCCGTCCGAGGATTCTCATCGATTTTACTCGAACCGAATCGAGAGCGACGCGATAGTGAAAAACACTTTTGAACGACGCGTCGAGGAAGGAAATGCGGAATGCACACCGCAATCTTTTTGCATGGGACAATTTGCGACAGATTCGCTTCTCCAGGGTCGAACGGGATCCCCGTTCGCCGGGTCGCAACTCAAAAACTGCATCCGCTTTTTTTTTTCTTTTCACACGGAAAGGGAAATTTCTCGTTCCAGGGGTGCAATTTTCATTTTAAGAAAAAAAAAAAATTTCCAACGAGAACGCAGGTTTTTTACTCGGCGACTGACGGACAACTTACAATGAAAGCATCGCGGAGACGCACCGATCGCGATTCCCGGTCGAGCAAAAGAACGGAACCGTTTTCTGGTTCATTCGGCGTCCAAACTCATCCCGCCGCTCTCATTTCAGGTGATATAGAAGATTGCTTGATCAGCTTGATCAACCAGGGGCAGTTTACGCCTTTACCCGAGGCTTTGTGCTGGGTCATACTGGAACTGACCTCTTCGGGACAGCATGCTGTGCTGGAAAGCATACGTAATTGCCTGCATTTGTCGTTTCCCGATATCGAGCGTCCGTCTTCTCAAGTCGTCTACGACACACTCGCCAAACTTATGTCGGATAAAAAGGTAGGACGGAGGCTCGCGTCTGGAGCGCGAAACTCCCTGCAATTCTTCTCGTCGGGACCGGGGCTGCGGAGAGGTCCGGGAATCGCGTCCTCCTCCATTCGCGATTCCTCCGGCAGAAGATTTTTCCCTCCGCCGCAGATGGACGGGAAAGAGTTTTGACTTCCCTTTATCCAGCGCACGGAATCGACATCCATTTCAAATCACTCCGGCTGCATTTTGCTTCCCTTGAGCATAAACATTCGACTCGGTCAAAGTAGCTGATCTTCCGTTAGCGCAAGAGAAATTTCCATTTAATGAATGATTCTTTCGGTGAAAACCGATCGTCCTCGCTTCGAACGCAGCCTCATTCGCAGTCAAACGCTTTATGTTAATAATAGATTCAGAAAAAAAAAATAAAAACCGAAAATGTTTTTTCACTTAATCGGCGCCCGTCTAGCAATATTGAAAATTAAGGGACCGGGGGTGCGAAAGATGAGGTGCACGCCCCGCACGCAGCTCCCCCAAAAAAATCGAAAATAAAAGCGGATCATAAGCCCTAGAAAGTGGGATTCCCTTTGCCCAACGAAAGCGGACTCGGATACTTAAATATTTTGGTTGGGTGAGTGAAAATCGTAATTAACTGAATCTTTTGCGCTTCAGATATATCAGACATCTCAGGGCTACTTCATCGTGACACCCGAAACGAGGAGACTTCGGCCACAAAAGCAGTCCGATTCTTCGCCTCACATGAAAAGGGCCCACAGAAGAAGTTACAGCGACATCAGGGAGTAAGTTCCTTTGCTGATGGCCCGCCAACCCTGCGCAAAGCCACATTCAGCGACCAGCACTTCCTCCCCGGACGTGTATCTCACTTACTCGTATCATAAATGGTGAATTCCATGCATCCCGACGCGGCAAATGCATACGAATAATCAATCTAGCGTGAATTTTAGCCAGTTTGAAGTCACGATAATTGTGGATAATTTAGATTCCTCGGTAGCAAAAGAGCATTACCGCTCTCTGGCAATATTAAAGACCGGATATCAAGGAGAATCTTAGACGGATTCCGGCAAAGGAGTTGGATTGAAATTAATCTTAACGTCTTAATCTGCAGATAGCTGCGCCGCCATTATTTTCCACTTTCAAAAAAAGGGGAAAAAATTCAGAATCAATTTTGGGACGTTTATACTTGAATTGTACGCCCATGGGTTAGATAGTTTGGAAAGTAAACGGATAAAACCGAAATTTATATTAACAATGCCATTATATAAATTTTTCAATGTTTGTAGCGGAAGGGCCGCGGATTTTCAGCCAAATCAGGCGTATGATGCTAAAAAAAAAAAAAAACTGAGTAAATGTTCTTGACGATTCTAAATTGAATAATAAATATCAGTGCTTAAAGACAAAGAAAAAAAAATTGTTTATGTCATGTTGTTTAAATAAAATGTTTGAACGTCCAAGTTGAAGTTTAATCAGTTTCGTTTGCAGGGATTCTCCAGACTGACAATTTCGCTTTCTTTTCAGAGAGAACAGAAGCAAACCCCTTCTTATGACCAACGAGGAGGCTCTCACATACGTTCACGGTGAAATGACGACAATACGGGATGGAGACATAACCCACCAGTCGATCCAGACAAATTTAGCGGATGTTATATGTGGAGGTACCTAAGAGACCAAACGGTTTGGTGGATGATTAATATTACCCTAGACAATTAAAATTTTAACAAAGATCAAATCGTTTTGTTCAGGTTTGCAAATAAAGAGATAAATTAAGGTTTTTTAGCCGCCCATGAATTGGTGCAATCGCATTAGCATCAACATGAAACTCTCAGATCAATGGTGTTGGTCTGAAATTTTCAGTATATCACCAAGGCTCGGTGAATATTAATGCTGAATTGTCATAATTAACGGAAATACCATATTTTTCAACGCTTGTTTTTCCAAGTTAAATATTTGGATGTTTGTCAAACAGGAAATCCGAACGACAAAGTTCTGTATCCGTCTGTGCCGAAAAGAAGCACCTCCTTCCCGTTGGAAAGAAGAAATTCCCTCAAGCTCTTCGGATCTAACAAAAGGTTGAACGCAACTTTGACCAGAAGCGGAAGCATGAAATACATTCCCCACAAAAGCGGAACTATTCTTACCGATAGCTCTAGCTCGACGGAATGCAACTCGCAGGAATACCAACCTATAAGTACAAGTGAGCCAATTTCCTTTTCACTTTTTCCAATGATTATTTCGTGGAGGAAGGCAAAATTTATTTTTCACTTGTCTTCCAGAGAAAACCTCACTGTTAGCAAGATTGTTTAGACGAAGCGGAAGAAAACGTGGATTGAGCGCCCCGCCCAGGATTCATACCTTTTCGGCTCAATTTCCACCTACGGAATGGTTTAACCCTAAAGTGATTCACATGCACTGCGTTGGAACTCAAACGAAGGTTTGTCACGTCATTATGTTTTGTGCATACAGTTACAGAATAGGCTGGAAACGAATCGAATCTAAATCCAATATCGAAATTAATGAAATAAGTGACGTTTAATGTATGCAACACCGTTAAAACAGCTTCTTACAAACGTTAAGAGAAATATCTGCCATTATTCATTTCGGGAAAATGGATCAGTGCTTTCGAAATTATGTTGATTTAAGTTTTAACTTATCTCTTCAGATTCAGGATTCCGTCATGGATAACCAAATAATCCAGTGGGAAGTCGAGCCCACTTCGAGATATTCTATGTCGAGAGCGAATAGTAAATCAACGAGAACGGTGGATCATTCGACAAGAGATTCGAATCAATTGGAAAAAGACAAACATATTTACCAAAAGCCCAAGCACGACGATGGCAAACCACCCTCCAACGTAGACAGCCTCAAAAGGCGGCAAGAAATCGAAAGAATCCGGGGATCGAAATCAGATCACTCATCCACGGATCAGCTCCCGCTGTCGGACAGATCGTGCTACAGGCAGCTCTACGCTTCGGAAAGATGTTCGAGGAGGAGCTCGCTCTCGAAAAGTTCAAAAAGCCTGAATAAGAACTACGACTTTTGCCTGAACGACAAGAGCGATGCAAGAATATACGAGGAAATAAAGAACAAGAGCTCGGATTCGTTTCCGAAGCTGGAAAGCTCCTCCGTGAACCTCAACGACAACATTTACACGAAGATACTCGATAAGAAGGCACGTTCTAACGACGGACTCCTATCCGACGGAAAAATTGGAAAGAAGGACTTGGCTTCGTCAAGTCCCAGCACGCCCAAGTACAAAAGAAAAACCGAGAAAAGAAGTTCGAGCCTCCCGAGGCGAAAAATATCGACGGCCTCCATTCACCGATCGGATGGAGTCACCCACACCGACTTCCCGTACGACGAGAACATACTCAAGAGGGAGGACACCCCGATCCTCCCGAGCCTCACGACCAGGGGATCGAGCAGCTACGAAAACGTCAACACGGACGACGAGGAACTATCCAAGGAGAAGGAAACGAAGGAAAATCAAAAGGACAGCGAAAAGGAAAAGAGTTCAAAAGGCAGCGAGAGAGAGTGCGAGACAAATTTCAAACCGATCACGCCCATTTTTAATTTTGACGACATCCAGCATGACATGACGTCCCTAACCTCATCCGGTTACGACACGCAAACGAACTCGATCGTATCAACGTGCGAGCAAATACCGTACTCGTTGAAAATCAGCAAGAATTACATAAATTCGACGACTCCACCGCCTTCCCTGACGATAACGGAGGATTTCGAACGCCAGAAAAACCTTCTTAACAAAATGTCCTCCGGAAACAGTTCGAGGTCCATATCACCGTATTCTCCGGCGGCGCCCGCCGCGGCGAAGCACCCTAAGCCGTTCGTAAACGTAAGCTCGAACATATCCGTCACGTCCGGTGGCGGAAACAAGAACTCGCTGTCGGTTCAGGTGACGACGAATCCCAGAATCGATCAGCCGGAAGTGTATGTTTCCCCGGACGTCGACGGCAGGAAAACAACGAGCGAATCCGGAGACACGCACATTTACGTTCAGCAGAAGAACTCGCCGAACATAGCGTCCCTCATCACATTTCAGAGCCGAAAGGGGAAGCTGGAGAGGTTTCCGTCGCTGTACAGCCCGCGGGAGCTCCTTAAGACCGGATACGGTTACGATCACGTCGATTTCCAGCCGGCGCGCTCCAGCGGAGGCGAATCCGATCAGGAGCGAGAAAACCCTCCTGAATTCGATATAGATTCGATATCGAAAAATCAGGAGGACGGACCGGCCGGGGAAAAGTTCGGGGCCGCAGACTCCGAGAGAGACGACTACGGTTTGAGCCACAAGCCGATACCGAGGTATTTCCATTTGGATTTCGGAAAACTCTGCGACATATCGGGCACGAGGGAGACGACGAAGAAACCGGTCTCGAAAATTCCGATAATGAAATCGCGGGGGAGCAGGCTGCTGGAGAGGCCGATAAGCATCGACAGCAGCCAGATATCGCTGAACAAGAAGGATTTCGAGCACGAGAAAAGCGAGTTTCACGATTTTCCCAGTTTGAGTGATCTTTCCGTTAACTTCAAGTCGATCGCCGCCCAGAACATATTGAACAACATAAGCGTAACGAGCATAGATACTTTAGTCGAAGTGAACATGGCCGCTAACAGCCTAAACGAAAAATCCAATCCGCTTGTTAACGTTCATACGGATTTTGGAATTTTATAAGATTAACCTTTTCTTCCTTCGTGCCCCCGTCTTAACATCCGTCGCATTGCCAATGGTCGGAGAGTGCTGACTCGATTAAGCAAATTGAATCGTCGAGTGCAGGCACAAAGGGAAACGTCGAAATTTGTCGCAGAAAATAAAATTATCGAGCAGTAAAAGAAACGCAATGCATCGATTTTCCACGTTTTCCGCAGGCCGTGCCGATGCGACGAAGCTTCGATTATGCTTCGAAGGCAGGTAACAGAAAGAAATGAAAATTATTTAAAACTGCAAAAAGAATGATTTTGCATTTCACCTTTGATTTGTAAATATTATATTTTATTCTTTTAATAAACATGATTTTTTTTTCGTTTAACATTAAAAACTGATTTAATTCCTCCAATCGGTAACCGGTCTCGCTTTGCCGGAGCCTTTTCAAAACCTAAACTCAGGTTCCGTTTTTGTGGAATAAAAAAAAAAAAAAAAAATTCCAAAATTTCTGCATTTGCCCATTTGATTCTCGTCGAAATTTATTTATTTTATTTTGTTTTTCTCTTTTCTTTGAGATTTCCAATATATCCCAGACTTATCCTTTTTTTTTTTTTTTTTTTTTTTTTTTTTTTTTTTTTTGCCGCGGAAGACATTCTCAAATTTCGTTCTTCAATCTCTATTACGAAACGAAATCCGATGATTCTCACGTTTTCTGTCTTTTATATTTTCTGTCGAATAAAAAGAAATATCGCTTTTAGAGGCATGTCACGGAAATGATTTCAATTTATTTACAATGTGTCGCAACGAGAAATGCAACGATTTGGCTTCACACTTTCACCTATGGTTTAGCTATTAACTGCCCACTAATAGGAGGCCCATTCATTAAATGTTGCCCTTTAAAACTGATACATTCTAACATTATGAATGCGGGGATTAATAATTCCACACACGATTTGATAGCAATTTGCATGGGATTTCATCACTGATTAGATATTCATATTCGATTTAAGACGCTGAAGTCGTTTCTGTTTTTTTTTTTTTTTTCTACAGGAAAAATTTTATTTTCTTTCGCTTCTGGGAGCGAGAAATTTTCACATTATAACAAGGCGCCCGATGAAACTTTTGCCCGGTTAATAATCATCACCGAGTAAACTATTTTGAAAATTCATTTATTTAAGTCAGCCCAAAGGCGGTACCGCACTGCGAAAATGTTGCGGTGTTCCCTTGGAAATCGTCGAAATGATTTTTCCAACAGGAGAAACTTGCAAACTTGCCCTGAAATAAAATCTGAGCTCTCGCTTTTCGTCGTCACTGACGCATTTTGTTTTATTTATTTATTTATTTTTTTTTTCTGCATTTTCTTCGAGAAATGTACCTGGAGGTGCTTTGGAAGTAAATTTTTGGAATTTTACTGGAAGCAAATACTCATTTAGGCAGAATATTCATGTGATGGCCGGAAAGAATTCGGAGATGGTTACGCTGGATTCTATACGAGGGAAATAAGCGGTTTGTTGAAAATACAACCGCGTTTTGGAAATAAAACGACAATCACGAATGTAATAGAAAAAAAAAAAGAGATAGGCAAATGTTGTAATAAGCGAATGCATGCTTCTATTGACTAAGCGTGTGTATTTCAAATATTGCGACAAAAATAAATAAAAAGAAAAAAAAAATATTTTCAATGATGGTAAAATTCGAAAACCACAAAATGAGCTAAAGAAACAAATTAAATAGCATCTTGAATATTAAAAGTAAGAAAATTATATTAAAATGGCGATAATTCGCTTTGCGAATAGTTTAGAAATAGTTGCCTTATACCGAACCGAAAACATTTTTATCGTTAATGTAAAAGCTAATTACTTTAAAAAAAAAAAAAAAATCGTATTATTTTTGATAATCCGTTTCCAATGTACAGCATGCATGCCACCAAACAGCATATGGAAACATTTTCTGCTGCGCACCCGACAGAAAGAAACGATTTTCCACGCAAATTTTCAATTAAGTTTCTGTACTTTAACAGCAACTCGTCGTAGCCTAAACATTTTAATTTATGGACGTATCAATTCATTCACCCGTTTAGAAATCGTTTGACTTGAAATGTTCATAAAAATCTTTTTAAATTACGAACCAGAAACTGTTGTTATAGTGGCTGAGAATATTGAAAACGAAAGTCGCCAGGGTTTAAACATAGTAATACCTTATGGTGCTTTCATTATATGCTGCATATTTAATGAATGATGTCAGCCTAATCGCGGTTCAATTTTTGCGGCCGGAGCAAAGAGCCCACGAAATAATGATCTATCGTGAAATGTGGATTGCTGACTACTGACATAGGTAACAAAATCGAGGCAACATAATTTCCTATGAGAATTGCGGATTCAGGCAAAAACTTTCCGGTAACATTTTTCCATTGTTCTCGCTTTCATAAGCCGGAGAAAGCCAACCTCGCTCCCGTGCATTTATTTACAAAGTTTGGTAACAGCCCGAGTCTAAGAACCTGATACCATACAATTTACATGATTTGTTAACTTAATAAAAATAAATTAAATAACTTGAATCAATGTAATTTAACTTTTTTAATGCGGATGCTTTTTTAATTAATTTCACTTTAATGCTTTACCTGTCCCGTTTGGTTCGTGCAACTGCTCAGAAGGATAATTCTCTTTGCCTTTTGCCCTTCAAACGCATCACACGCCAACATTTTGAACTAAGGCTGACATTTTTGGCAGAAATTTCGGGGGCATCGGGCAAGGGAGATTGAAAGCAATCTGAATTGTATGGAGAACCAAAATTTTCGCCGCCCCTGAAGGCGCACCAGCAGGATTCAATCATCGAGAGACCAATGGCGGAAAACGAAAATGATATCTAATTATTTTCTTTTTAAAACGATAGTCCTGTCTCATTTATGTCTTTTATTGACTTAAACACCGATCGCACTTCAAAAGAAACTTCTTTTAGACATGCAGTTTTTTCATGATTTAATACGAGCAAAAGCGATGAAAACATTTTAAATGCAGAAATTAATAAAACCATGAAAAGCTCCTTGAGAAGTCAAAATATTCTTCGGACAAGAAGAAACGAAAACGGAAACGTCTGATATTTCCGAATGTAGCCAAAAATAAAGAAAACACGGATAAAACAGAATGCGAACGTAAAATATTCAAACATTTTTGACACTCGGAAAAAACAAAAAGCTTAAATATATGAAAAATAACATTTCTCCTTGCTCGGCAATAGCAGAAATCGACTCGTGATATAAGGAATAGATTCATTTGTCGTGTACCAAAAAAGGAGTCTATTCTGATAAAGCTCGCAGAAATAAATTAGTTTATCAGTTGTAACTTAAGCTTTATATTTAAATATGGCAAAAGAAAAGATCAAAATTTTCTTTATACCCAAGTGTTGCAACTTAATTAAATATATTCATAATTAATAATTGACGATTAGAATTATTCAGTTCTACTGAATACTACCTGTGAATTTAAATAATAATGACAAAGCACGAAAATATTAAATAAAATCTAAGATTTTTCAATAACTTCCATTTAACTTTTATGCTGTAAATAATATTAAGTTTTGAAAGTCAATAATCGTGGACAGTATCGTGTTCTTTAAATGTTGTAAAAATTATAATCTAATGACTTTATAACAACAATTATAACGATTTTCCGTTTTATATATATTCTTAAGGTACATTGTAAAATAACCTAAAAATTTTTTGAATGAAATGAACCTGAAAAAAAATTTAAAAACGACATATTTTAGGAATTTTTTTTTTCTCATTGTTAAAAATGGTTCTTCAGCATCAGGAGATACGATATATATCACAGGAATAAAAACAGAAAATATTCATTAATCGGAATATTTCTCGCAAAAAATCAATTTTTAGATTGATTTACAATTAATTTAATATTTTGTAATTGCAGATTTTTTTAAACACCCAAAAAGTATCCGATGCGGTTTTTTCGACTTTTGAAAAACAAATTTTGCCATTTATTCTTCTTTCTTTAAAAGCACTTAAAAATTATTAAGGAATTTGAATTAAGGCGGGTGGGGATTCGGGCATATTCTGGTAAAATTCTTTCCCCGGCAATGAAAGTGAAATAAAATGGGAAGTCGACAGACATGCAATTGAGCAATGAAAAACAAGTTTCCCAATTTTCTTCCTTTTTTTTTTTTTTTTTTTTTTTTTTTTTAAACTACTGCATGAACATGCTTTTATTTTATTTGTTTTCCCCCATTTAATGTGTAACCGGGAGAAATTTCAATCAGATATCACTTTACTTAGATTGACAACATAACGAAGAAAATAGATAAAGCCAAAATTGAAAGTGGGAGAAGAATCGAAATTAACCTAAAACGGATGCCATGGAAATTTTCACAACATTAACAAAATGTTTTCCCCCCCCTCCCCATTTTCACGTGTATTCACTTCATTCCGTCAATTGGTACATGGTCTAGGTCTTACTTTGCTCCGCAGAGTGGAACACGAAATTCATATATACATATATATAATTTTTTTTTCAAAGACAAAAATATAGGAAATCGATATAATTCTCCGTGGCAAAAATGATTTTGTAAGATCGAAAAATTGTAACCAGAGAAAAAATTTACTAACAACAACAATAAAAGAAATGTGAGTGTTGGAATTATAAAATAATTTCAACGAATTATAAAAATATGAATTTCACATCAATTTCAGCTTATTTCATTGCGACTTTTCTCAAACAGCCGGGGCAAAAGACGCACGCGAAAACATTTAAAAATACCACCGCAAAACCAATAAAGAAATTAATAAATTTTATACATTTTCCTGGTAAATATGATCACGATATCGATCAAATGAATAATATAATATGCCAGTTTTTTTTTTTTTTTATTCATTTAAAATGTGAATAGCACAATCGGATCTTCCCTTTTTGTTATCCGTTCTTAAGCCAACGTCGTATTATCATTTAAATGTGTAACGGAATAGACTGTGAACATTCAATTTTTCACAAGTACGAAATTTAATTTGTTTGTTACGACAAACGTGGCTGATTTCAAAAAGTTCATTTCGAGACTGTCACGGCAAAGGCCTTGTTTTAGATTGTCCAATTGAAAACAACGGAAAACCAACGCGGCCGAGAGTGCGAAATTATCGGTAAAGAGATTTATGTTACTAATTTTAATTGGTATGTATTATTAGTATGCAGTAGTAGTAGTATTATGCTATGTAGCATGCAGCAATTACTTTCTTCGGAAAAGAAATAGCGATATTTACGCTTCTCGTAAAACAGGCAGAGATAAGATGAAATTTGTGTGCTCTTCAGCGCTAAGCGGGAGCGTTCTCCATTCCAGCCTTGCAGAAGGCTACAAAGCGTAAAATGACGTGCTCCACCCCGTGTGAATGCCTCGTGAACGCAATTTTTCATCCCATTAAAAACTAAGGTCAACGCCGTAATTTGAGCGCCACATTTTAGAGTGGAAATCCTCAAAAACGTTATTGGGTCGAAACGAGGTTAAAAAATCGATGTGGTTAGGTTAGGGTTAGGTTGGCGATCCTTATCCCGGAAAAATCGAGGTACAAATTTCATTTAACGTAACTGATGTGCATCGAAAATTCTTCCCACATTGTTAGGATATATTCATTCATCATGCAACTTCCACGTATATAAACCGCTTTTTTTTTTTTTTTTTGAAATTTTATTTTTAATTAACTGCCAATCGAAACTCCTCATCGATTCAAGTCTTTTCCACTGCCACTCTTTCCACGTGTTACGGTTGCGGGGTGCACCCACACCCAGACCGTATACCCCGAGACGGTGTCTTCTGCGAGCTGCTCCTGCATTTTTTCACTTGTCAGCTTTACGAAATTGTATTTCCATCTTATCCGGACCGCTCTTCGTCAAAACCGCGTCTTTCCTTAGCAGTCACTGAAACCCTGCCAAATGGACGAGAGATAATTCCCGCGAAAATAAGGCAGTGAAAATGGTAACTTACGTTAATCCTTAATCCTTTTGTACAGTCCAACGCAACAATCAAGTAAAAGTTAAAATTGATGATAAGAAGGCAAATTATTTTTTTCCACGTACACGTTCCAATCTGCCTTCATGTGTGCATGAATACCGTCGCACACCACAGCGAGATGTGGGGATCTGCATTAGTTTTTAGATCCGTATTTTCATCGGATAGTTTCAATATTTCGAGAGTGACACTGCTGAATCCGGAAAATGGTGTAAAGAAAAATTCCCTTCGATGCATGATTCTAACCCTCGGTGCAAGCGATGAACGCGAAACCTTTTTCTAATAATTTAAATTTCGTACTTACAACGTAGCATAAAAATATCACGACATGAACGCGCGACATTAATTCGTGGGTGATACGAATCAAGTCAATTTTACAAATAAATTTAAATGGACAGCAATAAATCATGCCAACTAAATTATATCAACACATAATTTACTTTTAATAGTTTCATTATTATTTTAACGGGTTTTTACGGGAAACTTTCAATTAAGAAATACAAAAGACAATGCTAAATTTATTATCCACCCACGAATGCTCTTAATTATACTTTGTTGACATCCTTTAATAGTGTGTGAAACGAAAAAATGAAATGTCTTCGAATTGTCAAATTTATTTTAGTTTCGTTATTCAAAAATTATATAAATAGATCAACATCCAGAGGAGGGTGTCGAAGCTGAAATAACTCTGAATGTTGCACATATGGTTACTTGGTCCTCAGGAGACAATTTTCGAGTTGTCATTTTTCAAGAACTTTTAAGAATCAGTTTCTGCAAATGATTTAAAAATCGTTTATTATAAATGGATTATAAATCCTCTGCCTGAATAACTTACTTGAAAAACTGTGAATTTTTGTCAAAAAATAAGATTAAATTGAAAATTTATAATAAATAAGTTGTGTCTTTGTGATACCTGTTTGAATCTGCGTACGCATACGATTTTTTTAAAACTTTTAATCTTATTAAATCGTATATTAGTTTTTTCTTGCTCGACCTAAGTTTCAAATAGGTGAAAGAAATATACGATTGGTTTAGGCCGTAACCGAGCTATATATTTTTGTTTTGGTGAATTTTTTTTAATAATGTCTTCTTCTTGTACAATGTTCTTCTTTTTAATTTTTCATTTTGCCGAACTCAGAAATAAAACAACAAATTTTTTTTTTGTATCACGCACCGTTTCAGGCCTCAATCCTCGGCTCTAATTCCATTACGGCGTTCCACTGCAAAAAGATAAGAAGCAAAATTCAATTTCGTATTTGTATAAAAAATGAAGGCAAGCTCCCGTCGCTCTTTTTGAAAAATTTCTTTTCCGTCCAATAAAAAATTTGTTTTAATTCAGGAGTTTCCGAAGAGGTGACGAAGAACGGGATCCTGCGGGCAACGGACGCGAACGTCCCTAAATGCAAAATAGCTTCAGTATTTTTGGAGCAAAGACCTTCGTATCGCAACGGCAAAAATGAAAATCACGGCCGTTGTTTTCCCGCTTACGGCCTCGGCTCCGGAAGCAAGAGTGGTAAGCTTAAAGTGTTCCGGCGGATCATTCGAAGAAGGCCGCGGACAATTTTGGAGAAACAGGAATTCAGGCAAGCTCCAGGGGAAAAACAAAAAATTATTTCGGGCCGTCACTGCGTTCTGCAGCGCCGCGAAAAAAAAACCCGCAAAACCAAAGGCGAGGCACGTCGCAGACTCGATTTGTTTGACGCACAAAAACCGGAAGGCGTGGCAGAAGCCGAAACGCCCGCGTGACCGCTCACGTAACGCTCACGCGGCAGCGTCGGCGGAACCGAAAGAAAACATTCACGCTCCCCGCCGCCGAAAAAGGCTCCGAAACGCAGTCCGATCGGGAGGCGTTTTGGAGATAGCGCTTTGTGCTCCCGAAGCCGTCGCGAACGCTATAAATGCGGCGGATCAGATCGGACGAAGGAGATTCGGTGCCTTCCCGTGGTCGCGGCGGGAGATGCGCGGCGCGATGCGGCCTCCGTTCGAAGCAACTTCGCCGACGCGTTCGGCGTCCGATCCGTGAGCTCTTCATCCTTCGCGCGCGGCCTCCGCTCTCGTGCAAATGACGCTGCATCCGGTCGGAGATACCTCGGCGGACGACTGAAGGAGGAAAAGCGAACATTTGTGCGGGGCTTCACGCAGGTGGGAAACTCGACCGCGGGACGACATTCCGCGATTTAGACGTGGCGCCCGGATACCCGCACCCAAACGAGATCGCCGACGCTATTGCCACTTTCTTTGCCCGGGCCGCAAGATCCGATCCTCGGAAAATGTCTCGTTTTTTTTTTTTTTCTTTTTTTACATAAAAATCGTGGCCTCTAACCTTCGTTTTCCACACCCGCTCGGTCCGGTACGAGAGCCGCGAGAAAATCTGGTGCAGATCATCATGTAACACGCCTGCAAACGAAGTTGAAAGAGAATCTCAAATGCGGACGAAATTCGATCAGATCTCGACCATTTTTCCCTTTTTTTTCTTCCCTGTACAAGCAATTTCTCGGTTTTATTGTAGTCAGACCGCTTTGTGACATGAAAATTTATGCCGGGTTATTTTATTGCACGTTTTAGATGGAAACGTGGAATGTAATACGGGGAAGGGATTAAACAAACCAATTTCAGAGGGAATGTGACCTTATAGACAAGCAAGTTTTGACAAAAACTTCAAATTCGATATTATTATGGTTTCAACCCGAAGCCTGAAACGATAACGTGACTGAAAGTCGGATTAATCATTGTACAATTATTCTTCCCATTTTCTATTTATTCCACGTTAAAGGAAAGGCATCAATCTCTTAACAAATCGAATGTTACACAAATTGATGCAGCTAACGTTCGCTTTTCCAGGGGGCGGGCGATTTTTTCCCAAAAAAACGTCTGGGGGATTTTCCGCTTTCTCGAGATTATTCGCAACCGAACTCGGCAGCCATTCGGTCGAAGCTCTCTGCTTCGCCACACCCAGCGACGCGAATCCGGGCAGTCGTCGCCCCCGGTTTCGCAGGCCCCCGACAGCAAAAGACGCAGCCGACGCACGCGGGAGACAAGCTCCCCGTGCCGTCTGCGGCGGCACGGTTGAGCAGGACTCCCGCACGTGCGACCGTCGAACCCGAATTCCCTCGACCCGTGGCCGATTCCACCATTAAACCGGGCTCTTCCGATGCGCGAACAACGATTCCGGCGTTATTCCTTTGCGAAAACATGTCGACAGATGCAAGAATCGCGTCCGCCACGTTAACCGAGGCAGTTGAGAGTAGAAACCGCTCTCGGAGGTGCCGATCCGGGTTTCTAACGTGAAAGAACAGAAAAGAAAGGAAAATCTTTTCGAAGCCAAAGTGTTCACCAATTTTCCGGAAGTCAGGTGAAGGATGCTCTTCGAAAAAGAACAAAGAAAATTACTTTTTTTTTTTTTTTTTAATTTTTTCGCAGCATTTTCACAATTTCAATTTCAGAATGGTGGAACCTTTTTTTTTTTTTTTTTTTTTCTCTTTCAAAGTGTCCGTTAAATTCCTACACGATCTGCCCGAGCAGGCACTTGCGTTTTCGGACAGAAATTTACGTGAAGAGTGTGAAATGTTTTCATTGAAAGACAAACGTTCTATGAAGTGCAAGACAGTACAAAGCACTGATAACGTATAATGAACTTAGAAGAGGGGCCGTTCGTGTTTCGTGTAAACGACAATGGAGCGGGCCCAAATTTATTAATACAGGTAAGATTTTTATTATATTGTACAAACCAAGAAAAAACCTTTTGTTTTGTTCCCTCATTTTAAGCAGTAGACAATTTGCGTTTGGAAATAAAAATAAACCGAACGTCTTACCTGTTCGGCGATGCATTCTGCAACTTGAGCGGCAAAATCTTCGACAAGTCCGCTAGCGCAGCACTGCAAGTCAAAATGAGGTTAACGCCAACACAGCGTTACAGCAGAATATAAAGTACATTTGCCGTGATTGTCACTCGAGGGGGATTTCATTTAAAACTTAACCCGGGATAAGGATTGCTGGATGAAGGCGCAAAATATCGCAAAAGCCGAATATTAACGTGTGGGGAAAAGATCCGAGTGCGCCGCGCCGCTTTCGACGGGCGTCTTCTCGCGTCGGCTCCGAAACCATCCGATTTGATCTGCAAAAGGGAAGGGAATGACTTTCGAGATTCCTTGCGGCGTTCGCCGCCGGCATTTTGCGAAGCCGAACCTTTCCCATGCTCGCTCTGCCAGCGAGCCCCGGCAGCACTTCCGTCCGAAATCGACCTTCTTCCCCAATTCCCTCCCCTGTCGCCCGGAAAAGGATCGACCTCGGGCCGCGAGCCTCGAAGCGATCCGATCGGGCAAATGGCGCAATCGAATTAAAAAAAAAAAAATTAATTAACCTCGCTTAAGTATCAGGTCGCCATGATGCTGACAGATTCCTTTTTTTTTCGGGACACGAAAAATCAAATTTTCGTGTCGCGTTTAAAAGCAAATTAATTTTATTATTGGATCTGCTTTAAGCATTCGTTTTTTAGCGTGGAGTAAATAAACTCGTCTAAACGTGAAAATCTCTTTTAAACCCTCTGCGAAACCGACGTGGGAAGACTCGGTTTTTCGAAAAAAAAGAAAAGTCTAATTTATCACTGCAGGGTAACAATGCTGCAAATGCTTCGCTGATGGCTATACAATGAAAAGAATGACATTACTTTTGATTTGTAGCAATTTTGTGTTTTCGCAAAAAAAAAAAAAAAAAGTTTATCCCATTTTTTCAGGGGCCGTTACGTGCCAATTCTTCGCATAAATTCTTATCAACATCTTAACAAATAAATATTGAAATTAACAAATACGTAACAGTGAAATGTTCATAAATTTTACATTTACCTTCCACGTGAAAAACCGCAAAAGCCACATGTAGATTTACAACCAAACAGCGAGATCGGCTGGAAATTTAGATTTTTATGTTTCGCCTAGAAGTCGAAAGGATTTTCATCAAATGCAGAACGGCAGCACGTGAATAACTCGGGATTTCGATTTTGTTCAGGTCTGTTTGGAAAGGGGCTGGAAAGGATACGTCGAACAATCTGATGATAGGGAAAACTGGAACTTATGGTGGAAGACGCAAGCGTTTCCAGTTTCGGTTCATCAAAAACCTCTCAAATCTTGGCAGGTTCGTTTAACTCCCTATTGTAATTTGGCAAATGTTTGTCTTCTTAGGTGTGCATGGAAAGAGGCTGGAGGGAATACACCGACTGCCCCACGATAAGAGACAACTGGAACCTTTGGTGGAAAACGTCGGCATTTACGGTGTCCCAACATAAAAATTTAAAAGCCTGGCAGGTTCGACCATTCTTCATCTAGATATTAGGATCGTTACGAAAATTGAATGTTCTTCTTTGAAACGTCACCGCAATTTTAAAACCGTGCTTTTCACCCCGCGACGCACACAGCTTATTTCATTATTTAAAAAAAAAAAAAAAAAAAAAAAAACTCATTGCCTTCTTTTTAGTTCACGAATCACATTCCGAAAGGAGCGTCGATATGTAGAAAGGATAACCTAGCACGAAACCTGAAATGCATGAGGAGGGTGTACGGGTCCGTCTACGACATAAGGTAACGGATTCGAATTCCGCATTAATAACCGAAGCAACCACCCAACCGGAGAACTAACCGCCGATTGCCTCGTTCTAGCCCAATTGTATATCATCTGCCGTTGGAGTACACGAAGCTGGTTGCCGACTGTTCCAGAAATAAAGACGAGGAAAATCAAAAGGTTTGGATCTGCAAACCCGTCGGCCAGAGCCAAGGGAGGGGAATTTTCTTATTTAAGGTACGTGCGGAGAAAAATCTTATTTTCACCTCGTTCCCGTAAAATGCGTCGCTCCCGCATGATAACGATCGAGGGCAAGGTTTATAGATTTTTTGAGAGTGACAGCGGCTCCGCGGCGAATTCGGCGCCCCATCTCTCAAGATCCTTGTGTTTAACATCAACACTAAATCGATTTTCACCGTCCCAGTTTACAAGGCTCCACCGTTATTTTTTTGAAAAAAAGAAAAATGACAAAGAGAAACTGTTCGAAAATCTTTGCCCGTCCTTTATAAAATCGATCAATCATGCAAACTGCATTCTTTGCATTATTAAAAACGCATTATGACCCATCGCGCCACGTCCAACAATTCAAGTTAAATTGCCATTAAGTTTTCGATTACATTAGACTGGCGCGCATTAAAACACTTCGAAAGCTAAACGTTTGAATTTTAATACGAATAATAAATATAAAAAAAAAAAAAAAAAAAAAAAATGGTAAATATCTTAATTTTTAGAGCCTTAGCGATCTTTGCTACGATTCGAACGCCGTCGTTCAGAGATACATCAAAAATCCACTGTTGATAGGAGGATATAAATTTGACTTAAGATTGTACGTCTGCGTACCTTCGTATCATCCCCTTACGATATACCTATATAAGGAAGGAATAGTGAGGTGAGAGCAATTTTTTTGCCCTTAAAAAGAATCATATTTCACGTTGTTTTGCAACGTTCTGGTCGACGGTTTTGACGTCCTTAATTTCCAGGTTCAGCACTGATAAGTTTTCGCTCACAGATCTGAATAATCCATTTTGCCATCTGACGAACAGTTCGCTCAACAAACTCGGCCCGGGTTATGCAGAGCAGAAGGACCGAATCGGAGCAGGTTAATTTTAAGATTTAAATACGTTGAAACGACAAAATTAAGCAAGTTTAAAATGGCAGCCACCGAAAAATATTTTGCAGGTTGCAAATGGAGTTTCAAGCAGTTACGCCATTATTTCCAACAAACGGGGATAAATGACTGGCTCCTGTGGCAGAAAATTAGTGCTTTAATAACGTTGACTGTCCTTTCGCAGAGCACGTCGGTTCCGCAAACGACAAATTGCTTTGAATTTTACGGTTTTGACGTTCTCGTGGACGAGAAGTTAAAACCGTGGCTGCTTGAGGTACGACTCGGTTGAAATTACTCTGAAATTCTTATTTCGCGTCAATGCAAAAATAATAGTGATACATTTCGAAATTTATCTTTTCACGTGATTCCACAATTTAAATTCGAGATCGTGCGATTCCACATCGAAACTCGCTTTGCCATGAAAAATTTTAGTAAAATTCCAGTTTGAAGTTTGTTCTCTTTGGGGTTTCTTATTTGGCTCCACTTAAATGGCAAATATATAATAATCGACATTTTATATAATTTTCAATCTTATTTTAATTTCTTTAATTTCGAAAAATTTGTTTTGGTCAATATCTCGATTAATTATTATTTCCTTTAAAGTAAATTAACTAAGCAATTAAAAAAATTTTTACTTTTATGAATCAAAACACCAATTATAGGTGAATTTAAGTCCGGCTTTAGGAAATGATTGCGATGTTGATCCTGTAGTGAAAAAGCCACTTCTCCACGATTTATTCGACCTCCTTGGTCTTCCCGTATGCAACACGGGCTTGTCGCTGTTCACAATTTATACTCCATACGATGCTAAACCACAGCCACCGTATCTTTTGTAAGTATTTTCACTTTATATAAATTTCTCTTAAGAAGTCATTAAAAAAATAGAGGCATGATTTTTTAAAAGTTAAGAATGATATGAATGAAAATAATTTTAAATTTTCAAGACATTCGGAAAATGAAGATGATTCAGAAAATAAAAGAATATGTTCCATTAAGGCAAAGTCAAAATATTTTATGTCACTGCAAAACAACTGCAACAGCAATAAATTCGGAAATTCTAAAACATCTTCCGCATCGGCTTTAATAGTGGCAACAGCGGCCACCAAATGGCGAAGGAAGCGAAAAACGAACTATCTTTTCGGGCCGCCGAACAAAAACAATTCCGAACAATTAAAAAGGAACTTGGAAAACGTGAAAAAGTCTCATATTTCGGTTCAGGAAACTTGCGATAAAAATAAACTTCAAACTAAAGGGGAAAATGACAAAAATATTCGTAAATTACCAGAAGTGAATTACTGCAATGTTGTTAAGGAACAAACGAATGAATTAGTGAAACCGAAGCAAATAAGAAAATGTTTGGCAACGAAAAAAAGAGAAAGGGAAAACAAAATAAAAGTTTGCAGCAACATTAATTGCATAGTAGATGGTTTGAGACCAAAAAAGGAAAATCCCTACGTAGCTTCTTGCGTAGATGCTTCGAAAGTCACGCAAAAATCTCCAGCATCTGGGGAAACCAATGTCGAAGACAACAATGCAAAAACAGAAAAAAAGGATGAATCACCATTAATAGAAGTTAATCACCAGAAGCAAAAAGGCGATGGTAAAAGTACAGTAGAAAAAATAAAAAGAGTTAATCTTGGGGAGAGCAGCAACGTGAAAAGTGTTTTACTCCCATTCGATAAATCACAGGCCGCCTATCGGGGTTTTAGAGGAAGAACAAGACAGTCGCCGCCTATGCTATGGGGAAACGGAAGAGACTGGAGAACGCCCGTGCATCATGAGGGGGATTGGGGGAGGATTTACCCTTTGAATCATAATTTTAATTCTAAAGAAGTGCCACGATACGAAGAGGATTACATGGGTAACAAATTTACAGTTGGCGACAAACAAATAAGATTGGTCGTACATCATGTGACGAAGTTCATTAAAATTTGCAAACAATTATACAGTAGTGGATTGTATTCTACTGAAGAAGAATTAAACGCTCAATTGATGAAAAACTTGGGTTTGACTGGAGAAGTGTGGCTGCCCAGTAAATAAAGAACTTATGAAAAAAATTTTGTTTTTCTTTTATTAAAACCTTTTACAGGATACATATTCCTAGAAAATACCTCTACTTTATTTCACCGAGTTTATGAAAAACCCCTTTCAAAATAAACGAAAACCCAGTTTTCTTTTTCCTTTTAAATTTGAGTGATGTTTTAATTAGCGAAAAAGATTTTTCATGTTGCAACATATAAAAATAATATATTTAAAAAAAATAGATTTTTAAAATTGTTTACAATGATTAAAAGGTAAGCTACTTTTCATTAACCTGATTCCTAAAAATTATTCTTTCACTGGTTCTTCCGATTGAATGTTAAACATTACCCTCAAATAGCACCACTCATATGGAATCGAACAATCCATGGTGACATAAAAACTCGAAAGTGATAATCCAATTGAATTGTTCCGCATTATGCTAATTACATGTCCATACATTCGCTATATATTTTTATAAATCACAAAATTTTATACAGAATTATTAGTTAAATCGGATGAATATCGAATAAAAATTTGAGCATTATTAATTAGAAAGTTGTTGAGCAAGAAAAGTCTGTCGTCAATCTTTCATTCTCGGTTCAATTTTATCAATTACGTCGTACTGAAAAAGTAAAAAAAAAAATTTTATTGATTCTGATTTTATTATGAGATAACCTAGAGAAAAATAACCAGTTACCTTCTCTGTATCATCTTCGCAGAGAACATCAATTAATTTTTGAGGCAAACCACAGTCCGATAGATTTTCCTTTCCAAAGACTGATGACGATGAGGATTTATCCTTGTCTGAAAGTATATTCAAGAAGAGTGAGCCAAAAAGATTAAATTTTTTTATTAAATATCAATTTTTTCTTCATGAAAGGTTCAATGAGAAATTATCAAACAGCCAAATTTTTTTGATTGTTCTATTTTTGTTTCTCCTCATTCTATTATTCAAACAAAATTCATATAGGAAGATCATAATCTTATGTAATATGTATTAAAGAAATAAATTATCTAAATTAAATAATTCAAAACTTAAAAAGATTTAAAATATCTTTGTTACATTTTATATAATTCTTAAAACATAATTTAAAAATGGTTATGTAATTATTTAAAAATATTTACATAAAAAACATAACTAATATAAAATTACTAACCGTCATTTTTAATTTTTTTAAAAGCATAAGTAAACCCTAATGACTGTTTAATTGTTGTCAGTGATGCCGAATATTGGATTTTATACTCTTCTAATAAAATACATATTTGCCGTAAAGCGTGAGGCAGAACTGGTCCCTCTATCTGAATAGAATAAAAATCGGCTCCGTTCACATGCACCATTGAATCTCGCACCTATAGTATGAAAAATGAGAAAAAAATACTCAGACATTTTTACTAAATTAAAAATTCTTTTAAATAAAACTTGTTATTTAACTATATTTTAAGAAATAATACCGAATTGAATTTATTAACCTTACAACTCTTGAGTGTGGCCAATGAAAAAGCTGTTGGGGATATTAATGTAGGTGGTATGCCGGCATATGGGCCAGTGCTTGCTACGCAGCTTTTACAATTTAGTAAGACATTAAAAAATGCTAATACGTTCACTCCCTCAATTAAAAGAAGCGATTCGTTTGGTACATCTACCTTTCCCGCTTTATTTCTTTTAATAGACTTCTGTAAAAAAAATTTTTTTCAAAACACTGAAAAATTTTATTCTTAATCAAAAAAAAGTTAATAATTTTTAAAGGTTTGAGTTTCTAAACAATCACAACTATTGCTTTGATAAGACATCATATTCAAATTATAGTAAGCGAGAAAAGTATTTTAAAGAATTTTGCATACTTTTATTTACTTTCTAAATTTTGATAAATGAATGCTAAAAAAGCATATTACCTGGGAAGTGGTCAAATTTTTCATCTCTTTCGGATCAATTCCCAAGGCTTCTAACCAATCTTCGTCCTCATCATCTTCGTCTGGAGATAATTCTTCACCATTTTCTGCTAATTGACCGTTGTAAGTATCTCCTCCAATTTCACTGCTTTTTTTTTTCTTTAACGGCATTGAGTAATGTACATCTATAAGTAAGAGCAAATTTTATCTTAAAAAAGAAATGCTGTTTAAAATTTAAAAATTTACATTTTCACAAAAATGGCCGATGCATTAAAGGATAATCTACTAGAATTTTCGACCTTTTTGATTACTAAAGAAGAAAAAAGATAGTGTTAACAAAAAAATAATTTTTAAAACCTTCATCATCCAGCATTTTCCTAAATCCTTTCGTCGTTGGCGTTACTAAAGCATGTGTTTCTAAAATTCCAGCCATACCAGCCGCTTGAAATAGACAATAGAAATGGTTTGCTATTAAATAAAAGAAAGGGCACTGTCTGGTACGGACAAGCTGAAAAAATATCATGTACCATAAAATGATTTTTACTTATTCGTAAAAGCAATAGTGATACTGCATTTTGATTCAACTCACTTGGAACAGAGACTTGAAGGATGTGGTCCATTCTGTTAATAATACAGGTGCCATTTGTAACTGAGCCGAAATCATTGACGCACTAAAATAGCAAATTTTTAAAACTAACAATAAAAATTTTCCAAGTAACTAACACAGAAATAAGATCTTTATTTATTAGAACAAATATTTTATAATGAGAAACTATCACAACTTATGCTGTTTTACAAAATAAAAATTTACATCAAATGATGATTATACAAATTATGCGAACAAAAAATTCGGTCATTATTAAAAATAGATTTTAATTAAAAATCTAATAATAAAAATTATTTTAATTTTACTTCAGTTCTGCATAATGCAGATGAATTATAATGTATCAATGTATCTTGATAATGTACCTTGTTACGACTTTTACTTCCTCTAAACGATCAAGTTCGATCGTCTTCCTCGCAGCTGCGAGGAAGAGGGAAACCGGCGAAACCTCGCGCGAGGCGAGTACGCGAAGGCTCGGCCCTGGACCCTTCCGAACGCCCGCGTGCACGACCGAAGACCTCACTAAATCGTTCAATCGGTAGTAGCGACGGGCGGTGCGTACAAAGGGCAGGGACGTAATCAACGCGAGCTTATGATTCCTCGTTCGTGGGAAACAACTGCAATCCCCAATCCCTAGCACGAAAGAGATTCAACGGGTTACCCGGACCTTTCGGCCGAGGTTCGTCGAACACGTTGATTGCTTCAGTGATTCCTTCAGTTGCAACTTAAAACTGCTCAATTGCTTCTTAAAGAATTCTCAAAAATATATAATGAAGGAAATAAGTTAAGTGAATGCAAAATAACTATAAAAATTGCCGAAATAGCATTAATGAAATGAATTATTCGTTGAAGGGCGAAAATTGTAATTTAAAAGAAACAAAGAAAACAATGATACTAATGAATTTTTATAATGGTTAGAATTCATGCATTAATATGTACAATTTCATATATTTATAATTATGAAATTTATAAACTGAACGAATTTATATTTAATTCTTTTACTACTTTAAATTAAGTTTATGAATTTAATGTAATATCTTTCATGTTATAATATTTTATCACCATGTAGTCTCTAAAATACATTACACTATTATATCTATTTGATTGACATTACAAATGATATGAATACAAAAATTAACAATTTTTCTGTCAATTCATTTTTCATACGTATTACATGATATCAGAATTCAGATCAAACACAGGGATTTAAATATAAAGATAAAACGTATTACATTTTGTGCTCCTAAATGTGCAATTTGTTTAAAAATTCTGAAGGTAACACTGAAAACTAAAATAAAGGGGAAGAAACTGTCTCTGAGAAAAGTAATACAAGAATTACGGAAAAATGATAACAAAATATACGTCCTCAAAAATGATTGAATTCATTCATGAAATAATTTTGCTATCCCTTAATAATGTTAAAAAATATAAATTGGCAAATATGTAAAAAATTAGAACGGAATAAAATTTTGCTGATTTTAAAAATAAAATCGCAGATAAGTTTTTCAAGATATTTAAACGTGGTGGTAAATACTCGTGACGTACTTAATTTATGCTCGAAATGCATAATTTATACGCTTTTAATTAGGTCAAATACTTTGAAAAAAAACAAATTTAAAGATCTATAATAAAAACTTTATTTTTTAATTTTTATACTCACTTTGATTTGTTTAAATTTCTAGGAAAAAGTTGAAGCCATGGAATATTAGGGTGTTGCCAATACAAACAGCACTGATGAAACCTGGCATTTGGAGACGTGTCTAATGAACAACTATTAATTTTTTCCTTCATTGTACTTGTACTCAAGCATCTTACAAACCTAAAATAATTAACTTTATTGAAAAATATAAATGTATTAAAGAGCATCAGAAAAAAGAATCTTCATATAATTATTTATCGATTATTTTATTAAACCAGTGCAAAAATTTTTTGTATAAAATCATGTACCCTCTATTTTCCTGACAAATTATGTTAAAGATATTTAAAGGCTATTTTTTTACTATAACTTTAAAAATTAATTAAAATTTGTTTTGCATCTTTTAAATTTAAAATATGCAAAAAAACAAATTTTTAAATAGTCATTTTATAGTCTTCTACTTGAAGAATAAATTTAGCCAATAAATAGCATGTGGACAAGAAATATATAAATATGTAACAATTGGAGTATTAATATACCCCAGCATACTGAATATTTTGAGTAAGAAAGACAAACAGATATTATCTTCAGTTAAAAATGTTTATTTATTTATGATAACAAAACTTAAACATTTTAATTATTTTTGTTTACATAAACAAAAATTATTTATGCATATATGTAAAATTATTTTTAATTATATTTATATATACTTTAATGATTTTTAAATTCTCTAAATAAATACTGAAGTAAAAGGTCTATTTGCAAATTATTTATTATTACAATGATCTCAAATAGTATAATCTGAAGTAATGTACCTTGTAAAAAAAGTAAATATTCATTTTATTTTCATATCTCAAAGATCTCTTTTTTTTCTACAGAAATAATATGCTACTGTTTAATTCCATCCTCTAAAAAAAAATTACAAATCTTAATCTTACCCTGTAACACTACTAGCTTGTTCACATGTTTTTAAAGTTGCACTCCAAGAAAATGGTGTTGATGACATTAACCTAATTCTGTTTTTTATAGACCAGTCTATTGACATTTCTAATCCATCCTTGTGTTTTATTTTAATAGGACTTTTTTTTATTTCCTCTAAGATTGTCTGTGAAAATAAGAAAAAACTAATTTTTCTGTTATGAATATCTTTAAAATTATATGTTTGTGTTTAAAAATTTAAATTGTCTTCTATAATGTAAATCAAATATTTTTATATGTAAGAATATGAATTTTCATATGTAAAACATAAGAAATATTGAAGTGACAAAATCTATTCTCACTTTAAAATTTACAAAAAATAAATTTAAATGAAATCAGTAGTTACAATCCATCCTTTATTACATTTTATTTCTTTTTTAATTTATTTGAAGTGTATACATTATCAAATGTTTGAAATTACACCACTGAGAAATATACTAATTTAATTGATGTAATTTTACTTACACTTTCTGTTGGTGTTAAAAGTTTCAGTACATTAGCAAAGGACTTAGGAGTCTGATCTGTTATCATAGGCTTTTCAGAATTGTTCAAAATTTGAAAAAGAGTAGTATCACCAGAAAGATCTGTACCTAGACCACTTTCATCATTTAATATTGTTTCTTTTATATTAGACTGAATATTTGACCTGAAAATTTATTGTATATAAAATCTAATTTTTAATATATTAATTAATGATTATTGTTTAAGCATAGAAATTTTGATAATTTAAAATTACAATGAAATCTCTGTTATAATATACAAAAACATCTTATAATTGATGAATTTAAACTGTACCTTTTTCCACATTATTAGCTTATGTTTTCTTAATTATGATCTATACAGATTTACCTGAGAAAAGGATTTCGTCTCTTAGCTGCAGGAAAATCATAACTATCTTCACTGCTGGAATTTTGAGTAAAATTGATAGTGGCAACGTTATCATTACCATTAATTCTCGCTTTCAGAGCTCTTTTTCTTTGTTTTAATCTATAAAACTTCATCACCTCGTCTGGTCTTTTCCATTTAGGAGAAATACTATTTATCATTTCACTAGTTTCCATCTTTTTCACTTAAGTATTAATTTAAATAAGAAAGAAAAACTAACTGTTAAGTATAAAAAAATTTGTCTAAACTGAAACGTGTTATATTTTAATAACACATTTTTCGCTAATTATAAATTCAGATATTTTAGACATGTATTCTAGAAATTATTAACATTTTACCGGATCGCTCTGTCACCCGTAAGATTGTAAATATGAAGAGAATTATTAATGAAAGCGCTGACGGTTAGACTGTGTTAAAACATGGCGGCAAGGGCGGCAAATTCAGAATTAAGGGTTATTGGTTTGCAACACTGCATTTAATAACGTTACAGTTGTTTCTTTTTTTAAATTATTTGATTGATTTTAATATTCTTTTAAACAGTTCATTTTTTTATAAATGATTTTCTGATAATATTCACTTTTAGAGCCTTCACAACACTTTAAGAAATGGAAACGAATTAAAAATTAAGTTTACATTAAAATAAAATAATTGTCTCAGTACAAAAAGCAACAATCTTTGCCATAAGTCTTCTTGAAAGCAAATTCAAAAAAATTCAAAATATAAAAATTAAATTAGTAAAAAAAAAAAAAAGAAAAAGTAAGCGAGGAAAATTATAAAAACTCGAACTATGCATAATGACATCATTTTGGTAATACTAAGGTTGTCTTCTAATTAAAAGTATAGGCTAACTAACTTTTCTTTATTATTCATAAATAATTAACTTCCTTTTTAACAAATATTCAAATAAGTAAAAAAAAATTCCTTGATAATGAGCGTATATTGTTATATAGATAACTCGCTTCACAAAATTATTGATATTACCATTTTACTAAAAGTTCACCCATGGTTTCAGAATTTAAATAAAAATGTGAAAATTATTGCATTAAACTCTCATTTTCTTTAAAAGTTTAAATTGAACACTAACAGAAGAGAGTTTGTAATAGTTCTAAAATAAAGAACATGTGAATGTATAAACAACTTATTCATAAACTATTTCCTGATCTCTGAACGAAATCGTCATATTTTATTAATAAATCAGTTGAAAAAGAATCATCATCATATGCAGCATTGCATTAAGAATAATGTGGCATTTTAACATAGAACTAAAGAATACTTTTTCTAGGACAGACATTTATGATGTATTCACATTATACAGTATATCTTTTTTAATAACCAGTTTACAAAAATATCCATATATACAAACTAATATTATAATACTGCAATATATACAAATTTAAATATTATAATATCATTTCATATAAAAATCCTATATTTATATTTCCATCATAAAAGATTACCATATAATTAAAACAAAACAAGTATGAATGTAAAATTTAGTATATTCTTTCACCTGGCATTTATAATGCAAGTGAATGTGGTTCACAAAATATTCCAGTCTAAAATAAATATAAGGATAAAAGGTGATTGCACAAGACACTTAAAAGTATTTTTTTATAAAATACCTTAACGCACTCTTAAATAATTTTTCTTTTTTGGTAATTAGGCCATGAATTTCTTTTAGCAATCAAGATTGCTTTTAATGCACGTGCCAAACCAAATCATGTGAACCATTTTACACATGAATACGATTTATAATTGATAACAAAAAAACTGAATGGCTTTAAATTGAAACAGTTTAATTAATAGAATAACATGTATAAATTTTTTTAAATTTATTTTAGTATTGGATGCTATAAATAATTGTAAATAAAGCTTCAAAACGAATTATGAAAATGATTCTGCCGAGGTTCGATTTTATGCGTTTTTCTGTTATAAATATGTAAAATATCAATACCATTGGGTTAACTAGGGATGCAACAATTAAATGATCAGTCGCAATCAAACCTGAAACATGTGGTTTTGCTTAAAAGTATTGCTTATTTCAACGGTCCGCTGCACATGAATACCTAAATACAAATTGATATTCAACAACTGGAACTTGAATAGGCTCATTTATTGAAATATTTCAAATTATTTTATATTATTTTTTTGGCTTTTGGCAATGTCAAGATTGTGTGGCATACAAAAAATTAATGAACAATTAAATTTAATTTTTAGCATTCCGAATTCTTTTACAATATGTAAATCTGAATATATTTCATTTACTACATAATTAGTATTATGAAGTCTCTAGAAATGGGACAAAAGATTAATTATTTTTTCATCATTATTTATTATAATCTCTATTGCTGAATTTAAATTTTTAATTAATTTCAAAATTAAATATTTTTGTTAAGGAGTAGAAAAAAATTAGGGTTGATGAAAAGCATATTTGCGTATTTATAATAGTAAGTAATTCTAAAAATTCATATAAGATGAAATGTATAGGTTGTAATATTTTTAAAGCAAATGTGCATTGCTTGAAACAGATCATACATTCAGAATATGAACTTGATATACAAAATCCTAAATGTCTGACATGCTGCAAAATAAATTACCACATCTATTCAGCTACCAATTGAAATCTAAAACATTTGAACCAAATACTCATTAATTCATGCAGAACATTACTGTCCCTTTCCGAACGTATCCCGCTTTTTTCTGCAATTGCTAAAGTTCTAATAATCCCTTCCCTTTATTTTTTCTTTACATCTTTCTTCATTTCTATCCAATCCACATGCAAAATGACAATATATAAAAGATTCCGTTGACAGTCTTTCGGTATCAGTTTCGTCAAGTTTCAACGAAATAATATTTGTCTTTTATATCTTCATATAAACCGAAATAAAAATGATCTGCGCTTTGGTGAGTTTTTTGAAATAAATATCGCTTAAATCTTTACCGTGCTTGTTTTTTCATTATCTATATTCATAAGTTTACGAAAAATTTACATAACCTAATTTCATGTAATATTTTAGCTGTGCATAATTGTTGCTTTTGCCGCCGTCGACGCATCTCGTCATCCCTTATATTATGATCATCACGTAAGTGGTAGCCTTATAATTCATACAATTTCTTTTGTGTTATTGTATAAGATCAGTCTTGTCATTAAAAAAATAACTTTCTTTAAGAAAGAAATAAACTACATTCCTTTAATAATTAACTACCAGTATCAAATCGTCTAGTTTTTTTTGATGCAATGTTAGATCATTTATAGTATTATTTCATAAAATTTGTAGTCTGAACTTTCACACTTCCTGTTGTATATACATAGATAATTATACAAAAAAATTATTGACTTATAATACTGAAAAATATATAAACAAATTATACTCTCTTAAAAAAAGTTTTTCATCACATGACATAAAACAATTTAACTTTCCGAGTTATCAACAATATCTGCTCCGACGTCTTAAACTGATATATTATATAATATGTAACTTAAGGATAAGAATCTGCTATGAAAACATTTATGAATTGAAAAAAAAATTTATTTATTAAAAAAAATAATATCAAAATTAGAACTATTCATTCATTTATGACAATTTTTAATTTACTTTGTATACATTTTAGGTCAAAATTTTTTGCATTTATATTTCCTAAAATTGATATATCTCTGGGTAAAAGCTCGTATTTTACATAATATATAATATGTAAGACTGACAATCTTCCAAAAATCAGAATTTTATTAATATGCATTGAATCAATTTGTCCATATTCCATGTGTTTATTATAAATCATATTTATCAGTCTTTAATATAGATGGTGCCTTTTTTTTCCGCATAATATATTTTTATGAACTTTACTTCAAAATCTAAGATCAAACCATTTACCCTGAATTATCATAACAGACTGTATTATCCTGAAAGTTTTAAATACTTTCATGCGAAAGAACTTAATGGCTAAGACAAATTTTTAAGTTTCATATGTGATTCCCGATGTATTTCAATATTTATCAAAAATATTTTCAATTATTTTTTTTATGGCTTTAATAAGGTTAATTTAGAGTATAAGTTTATAAATTTTATTAAAGATAATAATTTTAACAGCTCATAGCGGTGATCATTTGCTTTTCAGGCATATCCAAAATACACGTTCGAATATGCTGTGCATGATCCTCACACAAAAGACATCAAAAAGCAATGGGAAACAAGGGACGGCGATAAAGTAAAAGGTTCTTACAGGTAGGTGTATTTCCATATTTAAATCTGCAGCTTTTTTTTATATTTATATCTATAATTCATCACCAAATCATATATTTCAGCTTGGTAGAGCCAGATGGAACACTGAGAATTGTTGATTATCAGGCTGATCAACACAATGGATTCAGCGCAGTAGTCAGACGACAGGGGCAAGCCCATCATCCGCAAGTGTCCTACCATGGACAAAAAACTGGGGTACAGAATCCCATCTACGGAGGTTACGACACCGGCTATTACGGCCAAGGATATAGCGGATACTTTGGCTAAATAAAAGTAAAGTCATGATTTTCCAGGCAAGCTGCATTTAAGCTTATTCTTTTCTCATTTGTTTCTGTTTGTGCATCAAGACTATTTTACTTCACTTCTAAATTATTGGTTTTAAACGATGCGAATTTTATTAGTCATTGTTAAGACTGTTTTAATTGTTATTTATACTTGGGACTTAAATAAAGATTTATAATGCTTATTTATGTTTCTAATTAATTTTTTAAAATTACTTTCCTGCCCGAAAATACTTTTATCTTTCAAATAATGATCATCAATAAACAAATTATATTTGTCAGAATTGCAGACATTATATGTTTTTATTAACTCAATAATTTTATAATTTAATAATTATATTCTAATGATTGGTGAAAATACCATATTTTTCCTCATTTACTTTTTTCAAGATAAGTACCATAAATTTAAAAAAATGTCTGCGTCAAACCCCACCTTAAAAAAGTCAGAAAATGCATTATTTTCTATAATCAACATCAAATATCGAAATATTATCACATCAAATGCATAAATATACCAAAAATATAAGCAAAAGGATTGATTATTAGAAAATTTTACATGAGAATCGAAAACTATATTTAATAGAAAGATCTTCTTTACTTATAATGTAATTATTATGTTTTTGACTAGAGTATCGGTATTTTTCGAATTTTTAATTCTTTTTATCTATTATGACATAATAGACTTAACTAGAATGAAATTTCTGTTACTTCAAACACAAAAAAACCACTCCGCTTGTGTCGTTCTATAGACTGTAATTATTTCTTTATTTCTAATATTATGTAAGGCATAAGCTATCCAAGGTATCATATATGTATTAAAATTATTTTTCAATGAATTTTCTATGTAGCCAACAAATTCGAAATATTTTTTTTATTTTTAAGGGAACAGTTAGAAAACTACTCGTTAAGCCTTTACAATTTCACTATAAATTAACTTATAAAGCTTATGTTTAACAAGTTTCATTTTCCGCGATTCAATATAACTTTTAGTATGTCTATGGAATTTTATGAACTGTAAAAATATGTTTTGCTCAGAATATTATTGTACTAATTAGTTAATTAATATTTGAACATGTACGAAACATTTTTCATTACTAAACAATTATTTAAAATTTGCAGCAAAAAACAAAATCCACTTGTAATCCAATGCCTGAAAAATGGTTTGAAAATGTTTTGGAAAAAATTCTGAATTTCTCCCGATTTTTTTGTATTCCTTGCACTCTCGAATTGTAACTCAGACAAATATAAAATAAAGCATGTTATATGACATATTTGAAAAAAGATCTTATTATTCTTTGAATCTTAATCATATTTCAATTAAAAATGTTTACTTAATATAATTAAGATTTTACAACTATTACTCACGAGCTTTATTTTTATGAAATTAATTTCTTTTGCAAATTTCAGGTTTTTTCCTTCGCTGGAATTTTTAATCAAGCTTCATTTAGAATTTAAAATCAGACTTTTTTTCTGCTATTAAACTTATCAAAAGGAGATGTGAAGAATTCGAAAGTGACCTAAAACGTAATTTTTGTCGAAAAATTTAAGTATGTAACTGACATGCACTTAATTTTTTACGAAGTGTTACATATTCACTATAATCATATGCATATTTATGTATAAAGGTCTATTATCGTGGTTTAGTTTAACCAATTCGATGGTTTTTTGCCAATTATCAGGTTCCGTTTGGATTTTTTTTCTTTCATTCAGGATATTTCGGCAAGATCCGTCGAAAATGCGCAATACCTTCAAGCCTTACCAGGTATCTGCGAAACACTCTTGACTTTGTATATATTCTACCTTTCCAGTTCGACTGCATTAGTCATTGTCAGTCGCTTCACATTGTTGTTTCTCCAATTCCAAAAGGAACAAATACGTTTGCAAAAATGATAAAAATCATGGTAAGATTTGAAAAAAAATTTTAATTATGAAGCAAAGTGCAAAATTAATGTAGAAAATTTATATTATTTGACATCATTTAGGTTTGCCTGGGACTCGCTGCTGTTGTCGCAGCCGTACCTTTGCAGCATCACATCGATTACCACGTAATTATTAGTTAAATTTCAATTTATATTTGAATATTAAAAACCTTTCGCATGCTACAAAAATCGAATTTTGTTTTTTTTTAGGCACCGGTGAAGTATAATTTCGAATATTCTGTGCACAATCCGCATACTCATGATATTAAGAACCAGTGGGAAAAACGAGTTGGAGACAAGGTTGTAGGACAATACAGGTAACGAAATTAATTGATGTTTTTAAGGGAAAAAGACTTTCGGGTTATTTTTTTTTCTGTGGCCAATCCAAGATCGAAAATGAAAAATCTCCTTTGAGTAATTCATCCGTCTTTCCAGGTTGGTCGAACCCGATGGTACAGTGAGAATTGTCGATTACACTGCAGACAAACATAATGGTTTCAATGCTGTTGTTCGGAGGGAAGGCCATGCTAAACACCCCGTAGTCTCGTATCACGGCCACGGCGAATATTTTCATGAAAGTGGCTATGGCAGCGAGATTTTGGCAAATGAATTGGGAACTGGCTACGAATCCGGAATCTACTAATTTCCTATAATATTTGACCATCTACTCAGTTTGTTGTTATATTTACATAATTTATGTATAACTATTATTTCTGCTAACCATACCTTTATATTATACGCTTTCGTTTTTTTTCTCGTATCAATTACTTTTTTAATAAATCAAAATCATTTAAAAAAATTATAACTGAAACGTTAAATTTACAAAAAATTATATTTATTCAATTAGAAAATGTTGTTACAATAAAGACTGTTATCTATTTATGAAAAATGTAAATAAATTTTATGCATAAATTTAAAAAAAAATTATCTGCCAGTTATTTTATTTCATTTATCAAATAAACTTCATTCACTAATCTGGAGATTTGTGGGTTTTAGGATCAGGTAGAATTGTGGATTTAGATTAAGTAGGAAATTAATCCAATTAGAAAATTAATAATAAAAATATACATACATATATATATATGGGTATATGTACGTACGTATATAAGCATGTAATATAACTTGTCGTGTATGGA
Source organism: Ricinus marginatus (assembly GCA_028565995.1). NCBI lineage: Eukaryota > Metazoa > Arthropoda > Insecta > Psocodea > Ricinidae > Ricinus > Ricinus marginatus. The sequence goes on along the minus strand of JAOWBB010007867.1, from coordinate 14,546 downwards.
AGTCATTTTTCGAAAAATATTCGGGTTCAAGTCTCTGTATCTTACATATAAAAGTACGATTAAATTCACTAATGAAAAAATACTAATCTTTGCGGAGAACATTCGGAATGAAAATTAGAAGTGATAACGCAGTTTAAAACATGCATGATTCGAAAGATTTTGGTATTACATAAGAAATATTTCTTCAGACAATATATGAATCGAGTAAATTGCTTTTCTTAACAGAAAGGCTTCCTTGAAAATCGGGCTATTGAGAACGTGCATAAATAAACGCTAGATATATGCGAAGCGTATCACGGGCCAGCACCGTAAAGCGCTGCATTCGGATATAGCAAAACAAATGTGAAAACTATCTCGGAAGAATTTCAACATGAAAATAATGTACTCAATAATTTCCTTAATTTAATTATTTCAATGATCCTTCAATCGGAACCGCGTTTTGCAACTAATTTTGCTCCTTCCGAGGCAGAATTTCAACCAGGAGACGAAGCTTATTCCCTCTCCTGAAAAATATTGCATTTACTTTAAAATTAAAAATTATAAAGGCTGCAAAACGCTCCTACGCATTTTCTTTAGTTTTCCAATCTCCAACCATTTCGCATTTGCTCCAGCATTTACGATTCTATTTCATGTGCACTTCCCCTAAAAGAAATTAGGAGTATTAAGAAGAGGAGGCTCTTCAGATGAAAGTATATCAATGCCTTTAATGGAACTCTGACTAAAGCAATCAATATGAAATTACGGATTTATTATTAACCAAAATCAAACATCAGACATAAGTATATGGCCAGAAAACAAAGACGAACAATTTAATAATAAATAATTTTTTGACTCCACCTTAATTTTTCAGCACTGAAAGGCAAAAAACTTACTTATTAAGCAGATTATTTTAACGTAGAGCAAACGTTCCAAACGTTACTAAAACTTTATTTTATCCTTAAAAATGTTGAAGTATAATAGAGGAAACAAAATCCATTTTTATAGAAGAAAAATAAACACAGTGGATTAATATATATAATACTTATATTTCAAACTAATTTTTGCGTGTAGAGAAATATAAATATTAACATGTTTAATATGTCAATATAATTCATATTAATATAAATGATAAAATTATTTTATCTAATATTATGAATTTTTGTTTTACTTCTTATTAGATTTTATATTCTCAAAGCCTTTGTTTTTGATTTATAATTCAGAAACTGTATTTTACAAATTTTTTTAAAAATAGGGATAACCTTTCATATGTTTAAAGTAGCTGATAAATGTTTTAAATCATAATAAAATTCAATTCCTTTTTTAATTTAAGTATGAATATGTGGATGTATATATGCATCTTAAAATATTTGATTCAGAATTCGTATTTAGAGATTCGCATTATTTTGGATGGTAAAAAATGAAATTTATTTAGCCATGAAATAATCGACTTTAACATTTTATTTGTTAAGTATTGATTTTAAAATGTATATGCACTTAGAAACATTTTCTGCCTTTGACTTAAAAAAAATCGTGTATCAGAGAGTAAATCAATAAAGAATTTCATTATTAAAAAAAGTTAAAAAAACTGAGAACTCAGGTATATAAGATTTTTCGATATTACTGAATAAAAATTAATAAGAAATTTTAAAAAAAACTGAGTAAATTTTTTATGTGCATAAGATTTCTTTTACATCGCTCTAAGATAAAAATTTTGAGTAAAATGAATAAAAAGAAATTTAGGGATAAAAGTAAATAGTTCATTAATTTAATCTAGACTTTTTTTAATAGAATTACAATACTATTATTAAGTAGAAACAAAAAAAATTATTTTCCATGATAAAAATAAAGATGAATTAGTAGATATGAAATGCTCAAATTACATAACACAGAATTTACAATGTATTCAAAACGAGATGGGGAATTTTATGCTAGTTAAATATATATTTCTAAAAATAATTACAAAAACATGAATGTTCTTGAAAAACTTGTTTGAAATATAAAACTTCAGTAGATATAATTACTGGGATATTACATGCAGTAGTTCCATGCAAGAAATATTATGAAGATAGATTCTTTTATTTTATATAGATCATTATTCTGATCACTTAAAACTAACTACACTTTCGTTATATCATAATGTAAAACAAAAAATATGATTCATTATTTATTTAACATTTTTAAAAATGTTTTTTTATATTTTTTACTGAATTAAAGCAATAATAATTGCGCCTAAGTAAATGAATTGTAAATATTTCTATATCTCATATTATTAACAAATAATATAAAAATATAAAATGTTATACGTTTATTTTGCCATCGATTAAAAAACAACTTTTCCCATATAATGAGTTTGCTATAAAAAATTTATTTATCAGTGTCATATGAAAAATTAACTGAATCTAATTTCTTCTAATTCATAAAAACTAAATATGTCTCTCCATGTAATTCATAAAAAATGTGGAAATTGCTTACTTTTACTTTCGATATGGTTCTTTATCTTTCATAATTAAAAAAAAATACACTGACGTCTTAATTTCTTTTATAATATTAATGGTGAATACTCAAAATACAAATTTTCTCTCTTTTTCCTGATTTTTGCATCTATCACTTATATAAGGGCAGATTCAGTTATTTTAGTTCGCGACGATCATTATCATTGTGTGAATCATTGCTGGACTAAGTAATAGATTATCTCACATCACATACTTTAAATTAAGTTCATGGAAATCTTTAAAATTATATTTTAATCTGTCACATCACTGGTACATATCCCATTAATACACATAACGCTATGCCTAGCACCAAGTCCCATGTATTTACATAAATTGCACATAAGCCTGAAATATTTTGATTTGGATACTAAAATTACACAAATTAAATATTTTCATAAAATAATTTATAAAACAATTGCTTAATAGGAACTTCTTTCCCACCAAGTGATTTACACTTTTTACAAGTTCCAAAACACTCTTATGAATATGAACGACCACTTCGTAGAGAACAAAAAATATCACTGAGAAACAAGAAAAGAATATAAAATCTAGGAATGTTATGGGCTAAGGAGAAAAAATAATTTTGTCTTTAATGTAGGATTTCCCGTTAATTTTTGATTTTGAATTGCTATAGGCCTACTGAACCGTAAAAAAGCGTCAAAATTGCGGATTACACTGCTGACAGATGCTGCTGATTTAAAGCAATTGTCACAAGGAAGAAATACGGATACGGAAAAATCACCTTTCACGGACTACAGAAATACGCATGCGATACCAAAGTCCGAAGATAGTCAGGTGAGTTAAAGCATACGAACATGGCCAATTCAATGATGGACGCGACGGAAAAAACGACGGGTCACACATTGAACAGCATACAATTAACTGGTGAATTTATATTTCTTCCTAATTCGTTCAAAGTGTTTTAATTTTAAGCCATTTTTAATATTTATCAAACAATAAAAATTCTTATTTATTTAAAAAAAATTTCAAGTCTTTTTATCTTAATTTTCTATAACCATTTCGCACTCAACCAATCTCACAGCAGATGCTCCGTAAAAAGTTTAGTTTTATTTAAGTATGTACATAAATATATAAGGTTGTGAAGAGTAAAAAGTTATTTCAATTATCAAAGATTGTAATTAATTAGAAATTCGCAATTCTTCTTTTAATTGCATTACTTTACTAAGTTCAACATAATAAAATTCTTTCCTAAATAAGATATAAAAATTTATTTCTCACATGGTTTTAGAAAAAAATTAGAATTTTTTTATGAAACTTAATGTCGTATGACTAATATATTATAAAATATATTATTTTTTTATTAATTTTCATATTTTATATTTTATTTTCATATTTTATATTTCATATTTTATAATTTATATTCATATTTTATATTTCATATTTTATAAATATTTTCATATAAATATTATATACTAATATAATAATTTAAGTTATGAAACTTAAAATCGTATATTCGCAAAATAGTGCACACATCAAAAATTTTTATTTACTTAAATTTTTTTCTACTGATTTAAATTATGAAATAGAAACAATTAGAAAGAATAATCGAATCCGTATGTTATGTTTAAATAAACTGCGACTTCTATTTTCATTTATGTTTTAAATTTCACAAATTACCTGTTTTTCTGATTAATAAGTAGTATGGTTTTCATTTATAATATGTACAAGGAACATAAGTTAATGTGAATGAAGTACTGATTTGTATTGGTCTAGGCAAAGAGAAAAGAATAAAACTGTTTTACGAAGATTATAAAAGTGGATTTTTTTTTAACACTTTCGTTGAATTATTTAATTACTGAAAAACAACTAAATAATTTAATATTGTTCTTTTCTCATAGTGTCAATACAACAACTTTATCTATACAAAAATGAAAGTACTAATTGAAGAATGCCTGTTAATTTCTGTTGGTCTATACTTTTCAGTTTTTGCAGCTTTCTGATTCCTACCGTCACTCATCACTCGTTCGATTCGTTGTTTAAATATTTGTCTCTGAATATCTTCAGCTTGAGACATTATAGAATAATCAAAATCCCTTATCATATGTATTCATTCCAATCATCCCTCTAGTTGAGCATTAATCACATTTCTAAAAAAAGTTATGCTCTATACAAATTATTTTCCTTGTCAACTAAAGATTATCTTCTTTCTTTTCAGTCTGCTCTTTACACTGCTCCTCTTTAATGTTCTAATTCAGCTAGTTTTGTTCATTTTCACAACCATATCCAATTCTTTTCTTATTTTCCTGTCGCAGCTCCATACGAAAAGATATTAAATGAATTATTCCACATGTTCCTTCCTTTATTTTCGGCAAAATTTTTAAATTTTCAGCTTATGCCACTGATTCATGTTAAACAATTGAAAAAGATGGTACATGATTTGTTCTTTTAATTAAACCGATAAAAACACATAACAAAAAAAGTATGGAGGTCCTTAATAATCGAATTCTTAAGAATTCAGATTTCAATCCTTAAATATAAACTACGTGGTCTGCGGCTTCGTTTCCAATCCGAATCCTGCAGCGCATTCGCTGCTGTCGGACATATTCTCCGCTCAGTCCTGCTTCAGGGGAATAGCTGGACAACTTCACGCGACTTCCCCTCGATTCCCTTTTCCTGGTTATCCGACCCTTCTTTTCCGTAGATCGTGGATTTTTCGATATCCCTTATTTTCCTGAGTGACAGTCGCGGTATATCCGTTCTCTCCATCAGCAACGTAATGCACGATTCTCACTGAACCATCGGGTTCGACCAGTCTTCAGCGAAAAATAAAATTTCTTATACATTTTCGATTTCTCAAAGTCTCAACTATAAAAAGATATTTCTTTTTTTTATGAATTATTGATAATACTGAAAGAGACCTGTAAGACTCATAAACTCTAACCCCTTCTTTGATCTCCCACTGACTTTTTATGTCTTTCGTGAAGTATTCATTCACTTGATATTTGAATGAGTATTTGGGAATCTGAAAAAATTTCAAAAATAGAATTCATCTTATGAAATAATCATGACAGAAAATTTTCATGTGACGATACCTTCATCAGTTTGCCTTCAACTAATTACATACAATATACTTATATAACGAAGATCTTCATACTGAGAAGGTATGGCGGCTGCCAAAGCAAGAATTCTAAAGCAATATAAATGTTATAATATACTTTCTAGATTTTTGAAAATTCTAAATTTTTGAAATTCTAGTTCCGAAAAAAGCCACCGAAATACTGAACATGTTAAAGAATTCCTAAGATATGATTTTTACTGATATGCAGTTTTTTCTTGTTGGTTTTATTTTCATTAAATTCACGAAAAATGTGGTTTCATATATATATTGTACGTATGTATATATTTAGTGTAGATATAATTAGCCAAAGAAAGGAAAGGGAAAAACAATTTCTTTTTTCATTAATTTAATTATTGATCCGATAATTATTTATGAAATAGCAAATTAAAATATAATTATGATTCCACGTGTTAGGAAGAATCATAAGAATAAAATTATACTTTTATTCAAATTAAGAATTTTTTTTACATTTAAAGGCTTAACTTTCATTGCTTTAAAATTATAACTTAAAACATAATGCTTTGCCTAATTTTTAAATAATACCTATTAATTTTATGAATCTTTCGGACAGTTAAGGATTATTTTATTAATTAAAAATAACTACGGTATTCAATTTCTATATTTTAATAAAACAATTTTTAAGTGCTACGAAAAGAATTTTATATTTATAAATTATTAAATACATTTATTAATATTTAATTGTAGTTCAACACGTATTCAAATACCATCAATATTTTTCTTATATTTTACGTACCACTGATATTAACGATTAAATTTTTTAAAAATATTTTTCAATATTCTAACCTAACCTAATCAGCTTAATAATAATAAAAGATTGCTTAAATTAAGAAATTACCTACTTATGACATACCTCAAAAATTTTCACAAACAGTTTTACATCAAATGCGTGAATAATTTTAAATTATAATTATTCATTACATAAAAATATATTTGAAATAATCAATATCTTTGCATTTATTGTTAAAATTGATATGCATTTATTATCTCTAAAATAATTTTAGATTCATTATTATTACAATGTAATATGAGGTTAAACTGCAAATTGAAATCTTAGATTTCTTTAAAGTAAAGTACCAAATATTAACATATAATAAATTTTCATAATTATTTTACTGAGAACATATTTGTTTACATGATGCGTATTATTCATTTGAAATTAAAAGGACAATCATTTAAGAACGGCAATGAATTTCTTTTCAAAATAAGTTTTAAATATTACATAATTTAGTGGCATCTTCATTAGTGCATAGTTAAGTGGTATTAAAATTAATCTGGGAAAGGTAGCATAAATTTTTATTTCTTGTTGAGTTTTCGTCTGATTTAATAGGGAAGTTTAATGTTCGAGATGTTCAACGTATTTTTTTACCTTAGTTGTACCATATGGAAAACCACCTTTGAGAATTTCCGCACTAACTTTTATCTTTCATGTTTCAAGTTATGTTGCCCATCGTATATCGGTCCTTTCTTCTGCAGGTTTCGTTGGGATGTGGTTCACTGAATTGCTTGCTTCACGTCAGTCACCACTGCGCTAAATCTGCTGCATCATAATTCACAGATCTGACGGCTTCACAGGCTCAGTTAGTATAATAATATATAAGTATCAGTTCTTTCTTCGTCATAGGAGTTTTAAGCTATAAATAATTGTACTTATTATATTAATATGTTTAAGAGATATAAAGACGAAATTTTTTTATATGTATAACAAACATTTAGAAGATCCCATTACATAAAAAAAAAAAAATATGCACTCTGCCCCATAATTGTCAAAGATCGTGGAGACGCTATTCAAAAGTGGATGATTGAAATAAATTTATAGGAAACTAAATAAACTAGAAAATATTGTACCACTTATTTAAATATTAAAAAAATAAAATATGAAAAATGTCTTCACTAGTTAATTTTGGTAATACCTTGATACATATTTCTGCTGCTGATCAATCTTCAAATTAAAAAATGGATTCAGCTGTTATGAATCTCTGCGTTTGTCAAATAAATTATTGTATAAATGAAAGTCTATAAAATTAGAGAAGAAAATGGTTAAAAATTTAAAGTCTCTAATGTAACGCAACTTTTAAATCGTGTCGTATGCTTTTATATTACATGCCTTTTAAAATATGAATTCATTTGCTTTTTCTTGTTTTTTTAACCGTTGAGACTTATCTCAACGATTCAAATTTTTCAGTTTCATTTTTCGACAAGATAAATTTTCATTGATATGTGCCCGATTGCAACGTAGCCTTATTGCAAATATCTTTAAGCAAAAATTGTTGGCAAAATATAATTTTTAAAATATGCTGAATAACATAGCCTTATTTAAAATTATGTTTAAATTATTGGATTTTTACTTTGAAATATAGTTTTAAATTGATTTTTTTCGGTCGCTAATGTCGCCACATCTATAGTAAGCTCTGATAATAAAAATTTTTGTAAATTATAGAGACGAATTAATTATTCAGCTTTTACTGAATATTAATAAATAGAATTTTGGAAATAAATTTTTGTTATTCAAAAATTCGAAACAAAAATTAGGAAGATTTTAATCAATTCATGTCTTTCGTAAAAGCTTTTATTTTACTTTGACAATAATATGAAATATGCATGGTTAAGGCTGTTTCGGATTCGGATACATATATTTACACTTGACATACTCAGTGCTATATTAAAATTCATAATACTTTCGATTTTGTTGAATGATGTATGTATATCTTACAAAAATAGTGAAATTTTAAGCATCTTTGCCTAAATAGCAAAAAGTGAAAAGGAATATCAGAAATATTATCAATATTCCTGTGTTATGATATGTAATATCAATTTTGATAAAACTCTTTACAGCAGGATTGTTCTTGATAATTCATCACTTGTATCATTTCATATTAATTTAATGATTACGACTAATATAAAGAAAAAAGCTTGATCAATTTCATATTTGCCATTTATCTTATTATAATAAGTTGAATAATATTATGGTATGTTTAAAAACTGAATGTAAACGTTTTATGTTCGAGTTTTAATAGGATAATTTAAGTAGGATAATAATAATTTAAATCATAATTTCCAAGCGCATACAAATCATATGATATCAATTTACTGAATAAATTATACGTGAAAATATTAGAAATCAATAAATTCATAAAATTTTAATTAAAATTTAAAGATTTAAAATTTAAGTTGAATTTTAAAAAAAAATTTAAGTAATAACCAAGGCTGATTATTTAATGCATTTGGGAAAACTTTAATTAATAAAAATATTTTCTTTCATCCGTTAATTTTATGATAGGAAATTATTATGTACGCAATTCCAGCAATCATATTTTTCACTATAAATACACACTCCTCGTATTCAAAGACTACACTCTTATTAGTTCACATTTCGCAGTAGTCTTCTCACAAAATGTATAAAATTTTAGTAAGTATTTAGCTATTTTATTAGTTTGGGGTTTAGAGTCTAAAAGCAGTTCTCCGGATGAACTGTTTTATATATATTTGGACACGTTTCCCGAATTTCCAATTAATCTTCTAATCTCATAATTAATTTTCACTTTCAGGTGTGTCTCAGCATTGCCTTCGTCATTGTTATTAGCGAGGAAACTGACCATCATGTATTATGAGCTTATTATTATAAAATTAAATGTATCAGTTACTGAAAAATTGCCGCATGATTTTTAAAAATATGTTACATTTCAGGCCCACCCAAAATATAATTTTGAATACGGAGTTCACGATCCCCTTACCGAAGACATAAAAAAACAATGGGAAATTAGAGATGGCGATGAGGTGCAAGGTTCCTACAGGTAGGAAGAAAATAATTTCCTATGAAAATGGATAAATTTGATGATTTTTCATAATTGATATACAAATTGTACTTAAGCCTGAAAGAAGCGGACGGTACCGTAAGAATAGTCGACTATCACGCTAATGACCGCACCGGATTCAATGCTGTTGTCCGGCGTGAGGGACATGCCGTTCATCCTGAAGAGATCATACATAAAAAAACTCATTTTCATGGACTGCAGGAGCATATTGAACCCACCACTATCAATTTGCCGTAGAATAAGATCTGATTTTCCAAGGCATAGAAAAATAACTAACCGATTTTTATTTTGTTTTTTTCCGATTTTTATATGCCTCTGTTAATCTGAATCGAGGCTTTATCATTTTTATCTTTTTATTCTTAAATTAGGCTTTTTATTCTTAACCATTTTTTTATGCACAATAACGTTAATCTCTGTAGACAAATCAAAAACAAAATAAAAATAATGACCTCTTAAAAAGTTTTTTTTCTGAAGAATTTTCCCCTTCTGCCAGAAACACATGTCTACAGTAAAATGAAATAATAATTTGCTGAAAACTATCATAAATTCATAATTTTTACAAGAGTAACAAAAAAAGGAAAATAATTCTATTAATTTAATGAAAGTAATAAAATATATCAATAAAACAAAATTTTTATTTTTTATGACTTTGGTGTAAAATTCTGCTAACAGATTATTCCACGATTAAATAAAATAATTGTTAAGGAAATTACTGAATTAGACAAAATAAATGACTACATCTTAGCCATAGTGAAAACTGTCTTACAATGAATACTTAATTTCCCTTATTATATGTGGAAATGTCACGGTAGAGCAGTAAAGAATGCAAAAAACGAAATCATCATTGAATTCGAGTTTAAGAGTAAAAGGCTTAAAAAATAATAAAAATATACACTTGACAAAAACTGCTTATGACTGTAATATAATAATAATATTTAAAGCACCTAGCAATAAATACATATTATCAATATTAACAAAAATAAATAATAATTGGGAGTTAATGTGAATTTATTACTAAATACATATTATTAATGTGTAAATTAATATAAATATAAATAAATACACTAAATATACATTATTCAATTATTTCATTTATTTAAGTTAATTACGATAAATTTTTAATTCGAAAAAAATTCATTTATAATTTTGACTATATCATTAAATCCTACTTCTAATCTCATCAGTTCTTATAGTCAGAATGCCACGGAAAATTCATGATTTTTCCCGTTCTTTAAGCATAATAAAAATTCATTCAAATGAATTGTTTTGAATAAAAGCAAATAAACTAAATATATGATCAAAATTTACGTATTTCATTTCTGTAAACTTCAAATAATTTATATCTTTATCTTTCATTCATTTAAAACATAAAATTTTCAGAATAATATAAAATTTCTTTTAAATACATTATATGGTTCTATGACCAAGATGTTAAATTTAAGGAATTATTACCAATAATGATTTACTTCATAATTTTTTTTATGTAAATTGTAAAGTAAATTGCTTGGAAACAAAAAACCAATTAATTTATTATATTATTTTACCTTTACCATGTTTTTTTTCTCCGTCACGATCAAATAAAATTGTATTTTATGTATAGAATTACAATTAATATGTATCAAAAAAAAAAATATTTTTTCCTCTCCACTAGTAAAGTGTTAAAATGACAACTAATAGTATAAATACTATATTGCAAAATTCAGCATAAAAATATTTTATAGGATAAGTTCAATAAAAGATTTAAACAGGAATATTTTTTACGAAAGATGACCAAATTTGGTGTAAATTTTTTTCGTTTTAATATATATATTAAAATACAATATATACTTAGGAGAATTGCTTGTTAGTAATGCTATAATACCTCATGGAAAAAAAGTAGAAACGTTTATTTGCGTACCTGAATTACATGGCGACATAAAAATCAACTGAAAAATGTGGCATTAAAACTCCCAAAAACTTTTAAAAAAAATACTGTATTAATAAAAAATATCCACGGCAATATCGAGTAATAAAAAATTTTTTCTAAAATTATACTTAACATAGGAACCTTTAGAAATCATCTGCGTAAAAATATTTTACAAGTTAATTTCAGATAATTTCAAATGATGTATGGTTCGTAATGTTGTATCAAATATTTTGCTATAAAAGAATGACATTTATGCATGAAATATATATAAAATTCTATAAACGAAAAATATAAATTATTATTGTCACAATTATTAATGCCTGATAGAAATTATGGGCGAAATATGTCATTCTGATATTTGGTTTGTCGTTTCCCTAATTAGGTATTAGAACATAATTAATAGATAATAATTTTTCTATTACTGCGCTTAGGCAGCTCCTATGTATAAATGGTATATGTTTGATGGTACGAATTTTATGATCAGTTTATTATCGATTTTTTTCGGTACTTGTTTAATGCTAAATTAGGTTTAAAATCCTAGTGAGTTATTATTTTCCTTTTTTTATACAATTATATACTCGTATCCATGAGTATATATAAAAAGTAGATCCACCTTTATTTTTTTCATTTTTAAATACTCAAGTTTTTTAGAATTTTAAAAATAAATTATTTCACATTTATTATCAATCAATATTAATAAATGTTCCATATACTGATACTTAAATTACTTTTTAAATTCAGTTCAAAATAAATATTTTTGAACATCATTATATTGAAATATATATTCTGTATTAAGGGTCAATGCTTTAAAGTTCGACATTCAAATGAAAAGAAGTTATAAATTTGATTTATGTACATAAACCATAGTATTATGTTAAGCAAGATATTATATAGATGAATTGTTGAATAAAATTCGACATCGCAATTTTTAAATTTACAGAAAAAAATAATTGTTTATTAATAATAACTGGTCGTATTTGATAATATAAATTATAACAATAGTTGACAATTTTTTCATTATAACAAACGGCATTAATTATTGAGAGTCACTATTTGGTGACCTATCCGGTAGTTTTCATTTTAAAAAATATGTAAAATTTGATGATATAATTCAGCGAAAACAATTCATAGTTAATTACGTAATTTAAAATTAAATCATCTAATTAGTATTACATTCTTTTTAAAATGGGAACAAGCAAAAATTACATTGATAATTGGAATTTAACTAAATCTCTGAAAAAAAAACTTTCCTCATAAAACTCATCTTTCCTCATATAAAACTAAAATAATTTTTTTTTTTCAGCAGAGACATCTTTTAAACGCTGACAGTTGTTCCGTCAGCAGTCGCCTCGCATGTAAAGTCAAAAATCAATGGGAAAGTAAAATCGCAGTTAAACTACAAAGAATTCCACAAATACAAAATTCCATATGTAACATGATGACCAATAGGAGTATGATAAAAATAGATCTGAAAACAAATCTAATCGAAATAATATGAAAGTTTATTTGGTCTCGGCAACCCCCAATGCTATTTTAATGTGTTTCATGCTGGCGAATAAATAAGTAAAAATAGTTTGCTTATGGGAAAACTTCCCAGAAAGCTTATAAAATGAAGGATACATTAAACACTATAGTGGAATTGAGATTCGAAACCTAGTTTTAGATTTACTTACATTAAAAATTTGATTTCAGACAACTCAAACTTGATGAAACTTTGAAGAACCTTGTCAACCGTCTTACACACAGTAGTAAAGATTTCAACTCGATTCTCAGGCTAATATTCAGGGATCAGCTAAAGTTCTTCCTGCCAAGTCTCTTGACAACAGCAATTATTATGGTGCTCTATTTTTGCAGGAAATGGACCACGATCGAGAAATGAGGCTACTTGAATAATGCAGGCAATGCTGTCGTTATTCAAAAAAGTTAAATTATCTTAAATAATCTATTTTATTTTTTGAATTTAAATATTCTCTGAATTACGGTCGGGTCACTAAAATTTATAAAAATCATTTATCTGATAAACTGTATACGTATTTATCAATTTATATGTATATAATATCTAAAATCAATACTATTATAATATATAAATAACCTACATCAACAATTAGTCTCCAGTTGAAAATATTCTTATTATATTTATTACAGTATTAAAAATTTGTTCAAAAATAATTAATCAAAAAATATCTTTTATACCACGAAATATAATTACATGCATTATTTCAGAGCACTTGATGAAATATTCAAACATATACATCATTTATACTTTTTTGTAGTAAGAAATGGAAAAATTGAATATACATTTTCGCGGCAAACCATATATTTTCCTTAAAAGAAACTAAATTTAACAAGAAATTTTTTCATAGAAATACTTATAAATTGTGTTTATAATGTGTATTTTGCCATCTGGTTTAATGCACACATCAGTTTCACGTTTAAAACCAACAAAAATTTTTCCATGATTTCCAGGATCTGTGTGACCATTAAAAACATTCGAAAGTGATGTTGTCCGCTTCAGAACCTGTTGATTCAACAAACTGATTTTTAATAAATTATAAATATAAAACTTATTTTTTAAAATAAGTTTATTATAAGCATGCTTTTTCATACTGTACATACATTACACCTTTATGTTTTAATTTTAAATTTTAACACTGACAAAGCATCATTTATTGATCTATAGATCAATAAATTAGAGAATTTATATATCAATTTAAGATTTATAGATCAAATAATATAGAGAAATTAATAATATTAACGAAAAGATTTTAGAGTAATATTTTGTTCTTTTTTTATTAATTGATTAAAAAATTCTTATTTCATCTGTTTATTAAATATAAAACATTTTTAAACGAATTGGGAATTAAAAATTCTTTTTAGATCTCACCCCTGCAAGGAACACAATATAGCAGAATATGTTCAAATATTTGATCTATAGTAAAAGCCCGAAAAAGTCTGCCTTCATTTACATTAAGAAGCAACTGTTCGAGTCTGTCCTAATCTGAATTTTATTTGGTTAATTTGGAAATTTAATCCCAATTATCGTATTTAATTAATCCCAAATTTCATTTAACTTTTATTATAAAATTGCAATTTATATATTTTTCGTTTTCAACTTTTTTCTATATATTGAAATTCCATAACTCGTTTTAATTTTAAGCTTTAACATAAAATTATTTAAATTTTTCAATTAGAAAAAATAATTTTATATTTTAAATGTGTTAATAATAAATATGTTAATTTAAACACAATTACAATAT